>VZTT01061256.1:0-49618 GCA_013400855.1 Buphagus erythrorhynchus
CAAGGACAGAGCATCCCTGCAGACTCAGGCTCTTTTGCACCACAGTGAAGCACACAACGTGTCGAAGTCAGAAATCACAGCGATGTTCTTGCACAGTGAGAATCGGGAGGATTTGGCATTGACCCTGACCAGAGCTGCTGTTACACTTTTGCTTGGTAATTTTTTATAGGATGCATAAATCCAGTGCTGCTAACATTCAAGGATGATTAACAGCAGACCTTCCCTGAAGACTCCAGCCCCGACAGAGACCTGGGCTTGCTGCTGGGATGATGGACCTGTGAGCTGTTCTATTCCCCAGGAGTTCCTGTTGGGGCAGGTGGGCTGCTGTGCTTCTCCCCCATCCTGTCCCAGCGAGGCTGGAGATGCAATGCATCTTACTTGTGCTCTGCTGCTCAGGTTTAGCCCAGAAAAGGGAGGCTCTGTCTTTTTGCACAGGGACTCCTGTGCCACTGGGAGGCAGGACACACCTCCAGCTGCAGCATGGCACAGAAAACATCCACACACCTGCTGCTGATGGATTTTCCAGAACAAAATGTTGCTACTGAAAAAAAAAAAATCGCCGTACTAGAGTGGCAATGAGTCCTTTCTGATTATTTTCTCTCTAACCTCAGGGGAGCAAGAGGGATTTGTCAAGTGAGACAGCTCCAGAAGCTGTTCAGCAGTGGTGGTGGCTGTGCAGGTGCTGTTTCCTGCTGGGGGCAGTTTTCACACTGTCCCTTCCCCAGCCATGCACACACAGCTGCTGCTGTCACCGAGCTGGGCAGGGGCAGAATAAAGAGCTGAGCTCCCCACGGTTTGGATGAAGATGCTCCACAAGGTTTCTGTGTTTTGTTTGCAGGTTTTCTGCTGCAGTACTATTTGGTATGCAGTTTGTACAGTCCACTGAGACTGAGCACATCCACCAGCAGCCACACAGAGATATTGCTATGGGGCTCCTAGCAGAGATCTTCAGATATGACTGAGGTGAAAACAGTTCTACCTGGGTACATATCCTACCAAGGACAACTTGCCAAAGCATCTCAGGGGTGAGAAAGTGCCCTTTCTGTTAGAAGACTTAAAGTTGAAGTGTTTTATAGCAAAACTCATGGAGTTATAGGTGTCTGCAGTAGGCTCAGGATAGCACACTGAAGATACACCCACCAAAATCTGCAGCCTGCAAGTGTGTCATGGCTAAGAGGCACCCAGCATGTTTCCCACTCGTGGCACACAGAGCAGCAGCATCCAGGAGCTGGCAGGGTAAGCACATGTGTTGGACCCCACTGAATTTACAAAAAACAAGGTTGGGTGCATGGAGCTCTTTCTGCCTTCAGGGAATACACTGGTCAGCCCAGTGGCAAAGGCAGCTTTGCCAGGTTTTCATGGTCCAAAACTCCTGAGTCATCTGGCCCTTTCAGCAGGGGCAACTGTACAAGGTTACAAGACAAAAGTCATTTCCTCAGATCTTTCTGGTGCATCAAAAGGTCTATGCCTGCTCCAGCCTGGTTCCAGAGGAGCAGGAGGCATAGGATAAGAGGAGCAGATGTCTTCAGCTACAACTGGGGTAAGTGAATTGCTGAGCTGGAAAGTGTCCCCTGCCCAGCCAAACCTGCCAGCTGCAGGATCGGCAGCAATATTTAATTACATATGGGTGCTGTCACTGCTCCAATTCCTCATCTGCTTGCTGGAGAAATAGGCCTATAATGCTCCCTACACATTATCCTCAGCACAGGAGCACCTACACTGTTATTTAAGCCTAGATCCAAACCCAAGAAAAATGCGTCACTGCTGTGGGCTTCAGCTGCAGCCTTGAGGACTCACATTGGTTTCACCTCTCTGCCTGCAGCCTGAACCATGCAGAGCCCTCTGGAGAGGTCCCCAGGAGCTGACAGCAGGGCTGATGCTGGGCAGCAGCACCTCCCCATAGACCCAGAGGCTTCCTCACCACAGCCCTTCTGACACGTCTGGAAAAACAGAGACTGAGTCATCTCATGTTTGAAGCATCTCACAACAGTTTTCCTTTCTTCCCCCAACCTCTAGCAGCAGAGTGGGGAAATGCATACAGATGAAATGGTTTTTTTTTTTCCTTTCTCAGTTATTCCTGAGTCACTGTTGAGCTATTGGGAAGTGAAGAGCCTCAAAGCAAAAGATGTGTTAAATTATTTCTCTGTTGACTTTCTGGCATTCTCAGTTCTGTACTTTGAAGTAGGTTTTGGGGAGCAGGAAGACTGCTCCACAGCTTTTTGCATCTTACTGCCAGAGGAAAGATGGCTTTAGGGACTAGGTGATGAGAGAAATGTGGGGGATTGTGTTCCTCTTACTAATGCAAGGATCATGGCTGGTGTGTCTCTCGTTACACTCCTGGGTGCTGGTGCCAGCGCCCCACTCCAGTGAGCCCTGAATGGCATGAAATCAGGGCCCAGGCTCTGCTGCAGCCTCCCAGGAGAGCTGTGCTCTACCTGCTTGTCCATCACAGCTGCTGGTGTGTGTTGTCCATAGCAGGGCTCTTGCACTGTATCAGCTTTCATTTAGAAACGTAATTTTCCTGAGAGTAGTTACTAATTCTGGAATTGAAATTCCAGATACACAGAGCAAAAAGGTGTAAATCACCCCGTGTTAGGGAAGAGATGAATTGCTGCCCAGCAGAGGCTGGCCCTCTCTCTGTGCCATGGGGCTGGCCACTGCCCTTTTTGGGCAGACCAAAGGAACTGGGCTCTGTCCTCCTCAGCCGTGCGGAGAAGAGCGAGGGCCGGGCGGGTTCCTCTGGGGCAGCGGGGCCGCGTTCACAGAGATTTGTGCGGAGGGCAGAGAGCAGCTCTGCTCTGAAACGCGAGCCCCCCGATGAATAAATCATGGCCCTCTCTTGGCAGCTCGGCCCAGCCCTCCCAGGGCCGGGATCCGGGAGGGACTCCCATCGTCCGGGGCGTTTTAAGGGCACGGTGTGCCGAGGAGCCGCTGGGCAGGGCGGGGGCCATGGAGGGGAACGCGCACCTGCTGCAGCTCATCCGCAAGATGCGCTCCCAAATCAACAGGCTGGAGAGGGAGAACAGAGCCCTGAAGGGAGAGCTGGAGAGGGAGAACAGAGCCCTGAAGGGAGAGCTGGGGAGGGAGAACAGAGCCCTGAAGGGAGAGCTGGAGAGGGAGAACAGAGCCCTGAAGGGAGAGCTGGAGGGGGAGAACAGAGCCCTGAAGGGAGAGCTGGGGAGGGAGAACAGAGCCCTGAAGGGAGAGCTGGAGAGCTGCGGGCAGCGAGCGGAGCCGGCACCAGGAGATGGGAACGGCGGTGCGAGGAGCCTGGTCTGTGATGGGGAGGGACCGGCCGCACCTCCTGCATCCTCAGCATCCTCAGCATCCTCCGCATCCCGGCAGGGACGCGCCGCGGCCGCTGCAGCGCCGAGGGAGCAGACAGGTACCGAGCACAGGGGCTGTCCTGGGCTGTCCCCCTGGTACTGCCCGTGCTGGATGTGCCACCCAGGCTGGGCACTGCTCGCAGGGAATGCGGATCAGCTGCCAGCTGGTTCTCGTTCACTCCATGGGAGTGCCCTGGCTCATTCTGCGCTCACACCGAACCCACCAGCGTTGCTCTGGGGGCTTTGCAGGGTGCATCCCCCCAGCTGAGCTAACTGGAGTGTTTTGCTGCTGCTCAAACAAAGGATTCAACTTAGAGTCCAGTTCACTTAAGCAGAATTTGACTTTCTGCTTTGGGTTTTCGCAGGCATGGGTTCTCCTCCACATGCCTGTCCCCTCTCTGTTCCAGGCAGAAAAGGGCCAACACTCTTAACCATGCCATAACCCATCCTGCCTTAGTCAAAGATGAGAAAAATGCTACAAATAATAACAAAGAATGACAGGTTGGCTGCATACATCATGCCAGATGTGCAGTTTATTTTTGCAGATAACACAGTTTGTTCTTGCTGAGGCAGAGGGGGGTTAATATATAGGAATACATTCTCTTCACAATTTTATTAGAGGAGAAAAATGGAAATATTCCTCAGTAACAGAAGTCTGGTTGGGACTTCTGGAGGAATTAATGAAGCAGGAATCAGAACAAAATGTTGTTTTGTGAGAACTATTGGAGAAATGGCCCCACAAGTGTTCATGGAGACAAATGTGTGTGAAGGAATAAGAGGCTGACCAGCATGAGTAGATTTTCATGCAGCCAGAGGAATGCTGTGATGGAATAGTGGTTGTTGCCAATCCCACTGACCCAGTGGCCAGGTTACCAGCCTGATGGCCTCAGGCAGGGGTAGCTGATGGCTAGGGATTCCTCAGTTTGGGAACAGCTCCATGGTCTTTTGGCAAGGGGGAAAGCTGTGGAAATTGCTTTCTAACCCTGTGGCTCTTCCTCTCCAGCTCCCTTCTAGGGCAAAGGCTGGGACCTGAAGGGGCTGTCTAGCTGCCTCTGCCTCTCAGCTTCGCCACATACAAAATGTGTTTGAGCCCCAAAAAAGTGATTAAAAATAGCATGGTAGATCATTTGGGGTTGGAAGGGACCTTTAACATCATCTAGTTCAAGCACTCCTGCTATTGGCAGGGACACCTTCCACTAGACCAGGCTGCTCAAAGACTCATCCATCCTGGCCTTGAACACTTCCAGGGATGGGACATCCACAACTTCCCTGGGTAACCTGTGCCAATGTCTCACCTCCTAAAATCCCATGTACCCTCTTTTAGCTTAAAACTGTTCCCCCTTGTTCTATCACTATCTGCCCATGTAAAAAGTCACTCTCTAAAAGTACTTTGAGGACATCTGAATTGTCATTATTGTTACTAATAGTGCTATTATTAGTGTTGTTTTAATCTCTGCTTTTTTCTGTGCTCCTCAGATACTGCCATGACTGTGAGGCGCTACCCCACTGTCTCCCCAGCTCCTGCCCCTTCCAGCACCAGGTGCCACTGGGCTGGCAGGAAGCCTCCAAGCAATGGGCTCCCAGAGGTGCCAGGCAGTGCCCAGCCACCAGCCCCTCCTGCTGCAGCACAGCTCAGCAGGGAACAGGAGAAAGGGCTTGAAAAGTCACCAGCCAGTTGTCTCTCCTACAGCCACTCCAGCAACATGAAGCTGTTTCAGGAGCACGTCTCTAAGTGCCAGTAGGTTTGGTTTGCCTTCACAGCACCACCTGCCTGGGCTGGACACAGCTTTCACCTAATCAGATACGTGGGCTTTGCTCTGGGTTTTAGTGTGTTATCAGCAAAATGGTTGTTTGAATGTGTGTGGGCCCTGAGCAGACTGGAGCCCTCTCTTGGGGAAGTTGTGCTTCTCCTCCCTGCACTGCATGAGCTTTGGCAGTGGTAGCAGGTTACATTTGTTATAGAAAGGAGAGGCTGAGGCAGAGAGGAGGGGATTGAAATCTTTGCTCTGTTAAAGCCAGGCAGAGTTTTGCAGATTGATGTGATGTTCTGACAAGCTAAGCTTGACAGGGATTTTTAAACTTTGAACAAAAAGCATGGGAATACCAAGGAACTCTGCACTATGCCTTTAGAAGTGTGATTACTGTGGCTCATGGATGTACTGTATCATGTTTCCCCTGTAACTGAAGCATTACAAGTTAATGCTTCCAGCCTTGAAAAAAGTAGTCTCAGGACAGCTTCCAAATTAAGTGAAATGGCTGCTGGACCAGCCCTGAGTGTCTCTGCTCATTGATGAGAAGCTTTCCAGCACAGGACAACCACCAAAGGTAGAACCAGCAGTAATGAGACTGTGATGTATGATAGCCCAGCCACATCCTGTTGCTGATATATCTACCTTGGGAATTCATCCTGATTCCAATTATGCTGTGCTCAAAAGGAAAATAATCCAAATGGCCTCAAAGCATGTGTTTGAGCAGGGAAGGTCCAAGGCTCTGCCTGCCTGCCCATGCATGTCCTGGGACAGGACTCTAGTGGCCACCCCGGGGGCTGACACCTGCTGTGGGTTGTGTCACCTGTGTGGAGGTACCTGTGCATGGCACATCACAACAGCTTTTACTGTCCCCCTAAATCCTCAGAGCAGTGCCCAGCCCCTTGCACTCCCTGTGCAAAGCTGATCTGGGGCCCAGCTCCTCTCTGAGAGGCTGCAGGGGACAACAAGGTCAAGCTTTCAGAGGCACCTGGGCTTTCTTGCGAGGACATTTCAGGGTCAGATGTTTTACAGCAGTTAGACACCTAAATTTAGTCCCTGGCAGGGAACTTGTATCGTTTTCCACAGCAGCCTGACCCTGTAACTCTGGATTTCTGCTCACGCTCCACTGGCTGCAGGGACACTCCAGACTCTGGGTGCACAGGAACACCTCAGGGGCTGGAGCCAGCTCACATGGAAGGTGTGCATGCAGGAAACACCAGCGTGCATGGGATGGCAATGGCAAATACTGCTGCTGGCTCAGGAGGGAAAGAGCTTTCAGAGCAATCAAAATAGCAGCACAGATCTGTTACATCGAATGCCTGGGGACCTGCTGATGATTTTATCGCTGTCCTTAGAGCTGCCCAAGCTGAGCAGTGACTCATGGGCACTCACTGCTGCCTGCTTTAGGAGAAGTGCCTGTGGAATTGCTTTTCATCTAAACCCCTCAGTAGGCTGGTTGAGATCCTGAAGCACAAAGCTTTGTGTTTCTCACACCAAAAACATTTAGTATCTTTTACGGTCTTAATGGTGGATGTTTCCATTATACACTCAAATGTCTTCTGACACAAACACCAAACTTAGTTAGCTTTTCACTAGTAAGGTAATTTCTAGCAATTAGTTCAGCAAGCTTATTAAGCTTAATTTTTTACAAGGATGGCATTTTTGCTTTCCAGCATGCTGCTTTGTGTCAGGTTTTCCTATTGTTTGTTTATCGTAGCTTACTCACATTTTGCTCCAAAGCTATAATCCTGTATGTGATATGAATATTTTTGCTTTAAAATTAACTCTGTAGAAGCATCACCTTGAATTTATATAGAGTGCAGTTGCATCCAAGTAATAAAAAACAGCACTGCTAACAAATAATCTCTAATTTGCATGCCTAAAATATTTTAATTCATATATGCTAAAGTATTATTTCTACCAAGGGATTCCCACTGCGTTTGGTAAATGAAAAAAATATATTAAATATTTAAATACAGGATAAGAGAGGCTGAGAACTCTTTTCAGAGCTATTATACTAAAATTACTGAGGGGTCTCAGTGGGTGCACGTGCACCCCCAGGGTTCTGTGCACACACAGCTTTGTACACACAGGTCAGGCACTGATGAGAGATGTGAGACTCGATGGAAAAAGGCAGATGCTTCCAGCAGAGAGGGCCGTGCTTGGTCCTTTGGGATGACTGAATGGCATGAAATCCTGCCTCCAGTAGCGTGCAAAGGTTGAAAGCATTTATTTTTTGCTTGCTGGGTTGGGTTGGTGTTTTGGTGGTTTTTTTTACTCTCTCTGCATGTTTATACCTTTGCAATCCTCATAATGATTTCTAATTTTTTTTTCCCAGAGGTAAAGTGAAGGCTGTGAGTTTCCTCTTACCAACGGATATGTCATCATTTGCTGAACAGCAAGGTTCTCTCAAAAGCCCACAAAATTAGAGCACAAAACATCTAATGACCATCACTGAAAAGGATATGTGAGCTGGTGAATTTTTAAAGGCCCATTGACTCCTGAGATAAATTGGCCTTAAATGATAGCTGTGTGTCAGGTTCCTCTCCTGCAAAACGTTTTGGCAGGATGCCCACAGAGCATCACCCAGCCATGTTTGGGTCACTGGCCTAATGTTCAGCATGGAAATGGAAGCCACAACAAAGCCAGCTGGAAGCCCAGACACTGTGATGAAACCATACAAAGCAAAGGTGCCTCTGCAAAGTGCTTCTGTGCAATGTGTCTCAAGGACCCTGACCTCAGGACTGATGTGAACAGAGTGTTGAAGCTGGGTTTGGTGTGTTTGTCACAAAAAGCAGAAACTGTGTCACCACTTGTGCCTGCTGATTCCCTTGACAGAAAGGTGTCTGATGCAAATGACAAAATAAGAACTACCAAAGAGCCTGTGAGGTTTTCTCTGTAGGTAAAACTTTCAAGCTTCACTAATACAGCCAAGTTAAGGAGATATTAGAGTCAGTTATAGTTGCCCTGAATTTCTGCAAAGCTTGGCAATGAGTTTAGGTCCATTTGGGGTTCACTTCTAACAGAGCACAGGGGAGAGGAAGTACTTATTGGTATGAAAACGTGACTACAAATCTGCTTCTCACTTGGTGTGCTCATCCAGCTGGAGACTAAAGGCTGGACACCAAGACAAAATAGGAAGAATTGTGAATATCAGAATTTTTTAGGAATGGCTTCTCAGCACATTTTTGGCTCGGACCAAAAATCATTAGCAGAAATTCAGCAAGCAAGTACAACAAAACTGTGAGATAGAAGTACAGATAGCTTGCAAAAAATGAGCAGTGCTTGTTAGTCTAATCATATAAGTGAAGATAATGTTCCATGTGTTTATTTTGATTAGAACTATTTATGGAATCAAAATACTGCATAGTGCTATTTCTTTCTGTACAGGAAGCACAGATGATTGAGTATTGTAGAGAGAATACATGAATAGTAGATGTTTGCACAGATAACTTTAAGGAAGATTTTAATCTCATTGTCTACTCTTAAAGTCTTGAGTTTTCTAAGGTAGAAGGAGAGACTTAGAAAAAAATCCTCTCTGGATTTTCCATGATGTTGTATACTTCTATGAAATTGTGTGTTTCTTTTTTCATTTTGAATTCCACCATAGTTTTTTATATTCAAGCATAGTTTTAATATATTCTCACTATTGAAGTAATAATTTCAATTTCACTGCTATTTTATTTGTGCCTTTTTATCTTCAGCTTGGATCCATACAGAGTTGCATTGTAATGTCAAAAGTCATGAATTAATGCAAACGAGGTTCCAGTTTGGAACGTTTACTAGCAGCCCATTTTAGAAGGCTTTACAGGGAAGTGCTTAATAAATGTTTTAAGGAAAGCATAATTTGGAATTGAACACTGCATATGTGTTAAATTAAGCACCTAAGTCCAATTGTTTTCACTTAAGCAAGTAACAAGTCTGAAAAATCTAGCCCCTGGACCTTTAAGGTACCCAAGCTTTTACAGTTAAGATTTTAACACCAGATTTAATGGGATTTGAGAATCCATATGCTTTAGAAAGTTTTCAAAAGTCTCAACTTTTAATTTTTCTAAGCCTCAGCTTCCATGAAGCAGCGGTGGGAATTCTCTTCTCCCACCCTTTTTGTGTCAATTTGCTGTAGATATGTGACTGACACAAAGACTGAGTACTTTTGTAGGCCTAGAGGAAAAAGAGAATAGAAAAGGTGGAAGGGAAAAGAGGGACCGCAATCAAAGTAGTCATTGACAAATGGCAGCCAATATATTAATGAAAAGATTTATTTTTGAATTATATTTTTGCAGTCTTTACAAGTGCCTACAGATTTAAGAACACATGATGATGCACAGGCACATTAATTTTTAGAAGCAGTTGTGCAGATTTGACCCAGCTCTGCACCTCCAGAGGAACCAGATTGTAGCAGATGCCACAGAGAAACCACTGAGCACACCATTTTTACCACAGTACAGCATGAAGTAACTTGCCATGGAGCACTTACTGGCAGTTAAAACATTCCAATACTAAACACCTACAGATTGTTCAGTGCAAGAAGGGCAGGTTTAAGCAAAGCAAGTGCTAAAGGACAGAGAGATGCTGGCAGCAATTAAGCCATGGTTCTTTTCTTTCTTCTTCCCAAGATGATCCATACAAGTTCAGAGGAGTTTTGGGCTTCTGCCTAAACTCTGTAGTATGTCTATATTAAACCTCAGAATACATACCAGACCCTATTCACTGGTGGCCAGACTGGTTGGACCATTTCCAACTGGAAATTCCTTTTTTCAGAGAAGTGGTCAGTGATGTTCAGCCACACAGGTGTGGGACTGCAGGAGCACCAGAGACAGCAAGAGCTTCCCTGCTGCATTCACCCTGGCCACTGAGACATGTAAACTCCCATGTCACACTTGTGCTTGGGACTAAAGTGGCTTTAGAAGTCCACAGCAAATGCCAGCAATGACAGAGTCCTCCCCTGCCATTTGTTAAATGATGTGTTCTCCGTTCCATCAGCAAGATTAGTCAAGAGTACTGAAACACATCTCTAGGCTGGAGACTCAAAAGCCTTGTCAGAGTTCCTTCTTGACTTCAATCACTGGGATAGTGCTGATTTAACTGTTACTTCACTTTAACACCACTGTGAGTGAGAGAAATTGGGTATTCTCATTCTTCAGCAAAGTCTTTTTAAAGCTAGAGTTGTACTACAGAAGCACAAAGCCATGAGCACTGGGATGATGGGGAGGACTCCCCAAGAGTGAAGGTGATATTTAGATTGTGTCTGAGGGTAGCAGAGAGCCCAGTGTTTGAAATCTTGATACTCAGCTTAACAATTACAACCCTTAGACACAGCATCAACATACAGTAGATCTCTCCCTTGCCAAAATAATGAACAATACTTAGATAACAAAATTCAAATAAATGAGTAAAGCTTTCCATTTATAAAACTGGACTCCCTGAATGGTGCTGCTCAGCTGTATGGTGGAAGGTTCTCCTGTTACAGGGTGTGCCTGCAACAGCATTTCAGTCAGGTAGGAGTACACTCCTGAGGGAATTTCCTCAAAACCCACTTACCATGCTTTGTTTCTCACTGTAGAGTGGTCTCACAGCACACAAATGGATCTCTTCTGCACGAAGCTAAGTCAGAGGATGTGCCTCTGAGGTGCTCCAAAAGCGAACAGGTATTCATTGCATGGGACCAAACCTAGCAAACCCCCTGGAGCACCTCTTGTGTGGAGAACAGCACCCATGGTTTCACTCTGTGCATCCTCCTCTGCTGGTCTAACTGCACTAATTGTTCTGTAGACTGAGCTGCTGAGCTCCTGGACTATGGAGCTCCTGTCTCAGATTTGAAAAAAAAATCTAACCAGGTGAAATTTCATCTGGCTGTACTATAAAGAGGAGGAGATGCCTTTCATCAGTCTTAGCTCTCTGTCTGGAGTTTAAAGAGCCTCGCTCTTGCTGCAGACACAGAGGTGGAAATGTGATGCTCCAGACTGTTAAGGAGGAGTAACATTATCACCTTCTCCAGTGAGTTCTTGCCCAGAGTTCACATTGGTCTCATGCCTGCATCCTTAGTCGATGAATCCATACCCAGAGGTAATAAATCAGTGTGCAGGGCACATCTTCTGTCAAAGTCACCCACTTATTCCAAGCTCCATTTATAGGAGTGACAGCACAATTTATGATGTTGTCTACAAGCTTTATATCCATTGTATTTTTGCTCCTCTCTCTGAAATCCCTGACAAATGAGCTTCAATTTTTCTCTCTCATTCCTGATCAGGCATAATCTAAGCATATGTCAGCACGGAAGTATTTCAGTTGAGCAGCCTCTGATACCAGGTGATGTTGATCTCTAATGCTGTTCTTTTCAATAATACTAGCAACATTAATTCCACCACTGACAGTCTCCTTCTGCAGTCCTGAATTTTTTTCCTGTTTAGCTCAGGTGAAAAAATGAGAAATAAACTTGAAACTCATTTGAAGGTCTCAAATAGGTTGTAGGCCTTGAACAGTCCTTCAGTGTTGTGGCAAATCTGATGCTCTGTAACTCCACCATTCCCATGTTCTTCTATGCACAGTATGTGTGGCTGGTTCAGAGATCACAGATGCTCTATTTTACTGTTGGCTGCTATCAAGTACCCATTATTCTCTCTTCAGGATGCAAAAATACAGGTTGTTCTAGATCTATTCTGCACTTCTATTTCATAATGCCTTTACCCAACAAAAGCTCCATTAAGAAATTAAGCTGTTATTGCAGTTAAAGCATAGGTGGAACGCTGCTAACCTTACATGGGGAAGTTGTTGGCTGTGCTGGAGTCAAGACAGATGGTCACTTCAGGGAATGTTTCTTTTATGGCAAGTGCTCATTTGAGTAGGAATATTTCTAGCTGGATGAGTCACCTCTTTCTCGATTGCTGCATCAGATACCAACACATGATTTTTACACAAGGATATTCAAAGATGTGGCACAGGCTGAAAAAGCATCTTCAAAGCATCCTGCAAGGGTTTCTTTCTCCACTGGAAGTATTATATGGCCCATGTAGATGGACTAAAAATTTTCCTCCACTGTTTTATTTTTACTGAAAATTGTGATGAAATGTCTTTTTTTTTTTCTTTTTTTTTTACAAAATCACGTGGTACTCATATATAAAATCAGTCCCATACCAGCAAAATGCACAAAATCATAATAAAATTTCTCTGTTTAATGTAAAAGTAAGAAACTTAGAGTAAAGTGCAAAAATTAGAGCGAACATTTCTATTCCGTGGCTCTTCAGCAGCAGGTTTGATTCTTCCCTGGTTTGGAGGACGAGGACCATCATCTGCATGCTGGTTGCCATGGAGACTCCCATCACTTTTGGAATCACAAGTTTTGCCTGAAAGGAAACGCTCCCACAGTGTGAGTTTTTAAGGACCTGAGAGGTTTCTGTTTGTCAGCACACCACATACTAGATTAACCACCACATCTAAGCAGGTGGGAGGGAAGGCAGTAAAATATTTTCTAGTAATTAGTGATAACATATTTAGTCTGTATAAAATCCACAAAATACATAAACAGAAATACAAGACTTGCTGCATTAGATTTGGTTGTTATGGCATCAAACCTGTTATCTCTCAGTATCAGCTACTTCAAAGGAGAATGAACTTTGGTCATAGAACATGAGCATGGCAATAAATCCTTCTGAGTCCTGCAGAAGACAGGATTGAGGTCTCTCTTGAGTTGTAAGGCTACCCCATAACTACATCTTTTCTAGGAAAAGATGTGTGCATGAACAGTTCATGGGTCTGTCCCTGTGAAGAGCTGCCTAACGTTTATCCATTCTATTTGCACTCCCAGAAGGGCTCTGGGGTTTGACAGCTCTGTCAGCTTCTTTCTAACTAGTGCACAATCAACACCTGGGATTGCTGCAAAGGTGAAATTTGTCTGGCCCTAAGGATTGTGCAGAAGGGTAATGTATATATATTGGCACTAATTTCTGGCTTGAGTAAAACTATTATTTTAACTGGTTATTCAGAAGATGAATATAAAGAACTTGCAAGATTTAGCCTCAGTTACTTCCCAGTTCTTTGGTCTTTGTGAGATGGACACTACCTACGTACCTGTTAAATCTCCAGCTTTCATCTGATTTCTTCTTTTGAGGCTGTTTTGTGCATCTGTGAGGCCATCAACATACTTCATTGCAACAGTTGGGGTCTGGTCCTTCTTTTGCTGAGTCTGAGTAGCTGAAAGAAGTACACAAAAGGACATTGAACTGCACTGTATTAACATTCATTTGTTCAAGGAGGAAAATATGTGTTGAGTTGACTCTACCTGGCTGATGAGAACTTGGTATACTTTCAGTCCTGCCTTCTGGAAAGGGCTGAACAGATTCATGTCCAGAATCTAAATCTTTCATTGGCCTTCCCATAATCTCATTCTCAGTTGCAGATTTGTTCCTAATGAGGAAGTATGTGTGCATTTTCCCTTTGCCTTTTACTTCTATTTCTCCTCTTTCAGTAATCTCAAAATTCTTGTATTTTAGGCACCTAAAGTTTCAGAAGCAAAATGGCACATTAAAATTCAAGACAAGTAAAAATGACACTGATGTTTTAAAAGAGCTGAGTGATCAAATCACAACAGTCTGGGAAAAAAGAGTCGCAATTTGTGAACAACTGAGCATTTGTTTCAACTGTGTATTCAAGCCTGCTGTGCTTTCATAGCTTGACACATATAGTCTGATCAAAAATTAATGGATCACATACTCAAATACTTCAGTAGGTTGAAGGGTTCCTATTTACCAGTAAATAGAAATTAAGAACTGAGGCAGCCAATATCAGCTAGACAGAATTATCCCCAGTCATTTCATCAGAGAAGGCAATCAGGTCCGTCAAGCATGATTGACTGATTTATTTTACATCCAGACTTGCTATTCCAAATTGCCTTTTCCATGTGTCCAAAAATGGCCATTTGATTTTCACTGGGACTGACATGAGGATGATCAGCCTAAAGTTTCACTGTGTCCCCAGTGCCATTTTTCCATACAGCTGCAGCTTTCTTCAGCTGCTATGGTGCTGACAGTCATGCCTTCCAGAGCTGGCAGCCAGCAGCTCTGCAGGGCCATCACCCAGCTCTCATTACCTCAGATCCCTTCTGCTCCCAAGCATTTCTGTAGGCTGAGATGTCTCAAAAGATCCCTGCTCTGATCCTCTTCCAGTACTCATAGTTCACCTCCTCCTTGGACCCTGACTCTTGGTGCAGGGACCTTGAAGATCTCATCAGTGAAGACCAAAGCAGGAGAGGCCTTGAGTAACTCAGCCTTTCTTCAGGGCACTGTCACTAAATCACCTGCCACAGCAGGTCCCTGTTTCTATTTATATTCTAACATTGCAGGAACTCCTCTGCCTGCCTTTGAACTTTGTTGCCCATTTCAATGCCAGCTGAGTTCTCATTTTCCCAACATCATTCCTATGTGCCCAGACAATGTTGTTGTACTCTTTCCTTTGTAGTCAGTCTTTGCTTCCTCTCTTGCACACAGATTTTATACGTAAAGTTCTTGAAAATGTAGTAGTAATTTTTACACACAAGTTTCTGGAAAGTAAATTACAGCATGAAAAGGATAGCTGTTCATGCAGTTAATCCTTAGTAAGTGTAAATAAAATTTTCACTACAAATTATGGTGCTCAATCAGAGAGATTTTAAGCCTTTTGTTATTAAATGTTCTAAATGTTCTGTCTTTCTATCACTGACATCAATTTATCAGTATTTCCAAATAAGCTATCACAATTTTTTTTAATATTTTGCTCTCTAGGATGGAGACTCTCAAACCTCTGCTTCTATATATTTGATTATATTTGGAATAATTAGGTAAAAAGTAGAAGTCATTACAAGCAGTGACTTTGCTTTACAAGCTGCTTAAATGAGCGACTAAGCAGCATCTACACCGAAAGGTGCAGCTGGCAAGGCAGTGGATTTCAGCATGATTTGGGCAGGTAAATTCCATCAGTTACTCACTGGTAGGCACTGGAGCTGAGGTGAATCTTGCTGGGGACGCCGTGGCTCTCCATGCGGGAGGCGATGTTCACCGTGTCCCCAAACAAGCAGTAACGAGGCATCTTCTCTCCAACCACCCCTGCCAGGACAGGACCTGTATGGATCCCAACTCGAATCTTTACAGAGACATAAAACACCCCCCAGAAATGTCACTTGTTATTTGACATCTTTCTCAATGCTATCCAGCCACCGAAAAGTTCATCTCAACACAACACTGGACAGCAGTAGGGGATCAAATATCCACAGGGAGAGGCTCTTCGTGAAAATGTGCTCACGTGGGCCTTGCCCAAAGCCAAAGAACAGGCAGAAGCAGCAATTTGAGGTGCTGCTGCACTACATTAACCAGAAGCTCAGCACAAGAAGCACACAGACACACATGCACCTTTGTGTTAACTTACTTGGATAGGATTTCCAGAAACTGGGTTCTGTACTCCTTTGGCTGCCATTATCATGCCCAGGGCAAAATTAGCAACTCGCTCTGCATGAGTGGGTACAGGCACAGGGACCCCACCCACCACCATGTAGGCATCTCCAATCGTCTCCACCTTCAATTGAGAGGGACAAGCACATGAGCATGCCAGGTGTATCCCACTCAGGTGAGTGTTTTCTGTTCAGGGCTCTTCTTATCTGCACCAACTGCCCCTTTCTTTTAAAAGATGCTTCCAATCACTGAAAAGCTTTAGCATACCTGAATTTCCTTGAGATGGAGATACTTTCCTTCACTCCACCCTATAAGTTTCATTGCATTCTGTCCCTGCTCACTTGACCCACTTTAGATATCAGTGTGAGAGACCATAATGAGAAAGAGCTGCTGTGCAAGTGTCAGACTATTTGCCTTCCTCTTACCCAGGGCAGACCTATAGGCAAAGAGCTAGCCTGAGGCACAGACTCCTGAGCCAGGAGGTTACCTGATAGATGAGTGCTATTAATTAGCTCTAATTCACAATTGGTGCTAAAACTGTATTTCTTATTTGAGAGAAATTTATTTTTCAAAAAGTCACAATAAAGCAAGGGAGCCCATTCACTGTTGATTATGATTAAGGAGTTCACACAAAATTAAGGAACCTTCAGTCTCCAGGATGTCACAGAACACGGTGTGAGCTAAACAATTTGGGAGCATCCTTCCCTACAACCACCAGTTTTCCCACAACAGCTGCAGCCTGTGAGACAAATGCTGAAGGGTTGGTCCTCCTTCAGACATCCAGTCTCCTTGAACTAGCTGTTAAAGTACCTGAGAAATACTGTGGATTTTATTCCCATAGCAGAAACTTTGCTGGGAATAGAACAGACTTGTTTGAAATGGAGAATTCTTAAATGTTTAAAATCCACTGTAAAAGCCTGTTACACAGTAATGAAATTTTCTAAACTGCTCTTGTGAGGCTTCACTGGCCCATTTATCATGAGTAAACAAGAGATCTTTTAGATTAGACTAACTGTCTTTCTTAAAAATTAAAACCAATAGGAGAGTGGAAACATAATTTAGTATTTGGATTTGCTCATTAACAAACACAATGACTTAAAACAGTTCAGCACATCCATGTCAAAGAAGGTGTTCCTGTCCATGCCTTCTATCAGACAGCCAAACCCACAGTAATGCCAGTAATTTTCTGTAACAAATTAAAAACAACTGTAAAAATCTACTAATGCAAATAGATACCCTAATTATTTTTCATATTTAATTTAACAAGATTTATTCATAACTTCAGAAGTTTATAAGCTTGGGCCAAATTTCTTTGATCAATGTCACTATTTCATTTCTTTCCCAATTCCCTGCAACAGTAATCTCATCCTTGTTCTCTGTACCCCAGTAACCTCCTTCAACATTAATAGGAGTTATATACAGGCTTCAAAAGGAGATTATTATAGTGACAGATCATTTACTTATGATGGATGATTTAGACAGAATATGATGCTAACTTATCCTGAAATCTGTGGGCCATATCCTGGATGCTTCAATTATTGAAAACAGATTCCTTGCCAAGGGAGAATGCTTCTGATTTCCCAGCACAATTTATTGTGGGATGAACTGCAAGCCTTGCCTGAGCAAGGAATGAATAAGATTTGGATTTTACCCTTTACTATGTCTGCCTTCTGAAATATTTAATGAGCTGAGGACAGACAGAAATTTAGGAACTGCTCTTCAGCACATGAAACCTGGTACCTCTGGAAGTGTTAATAATGTTATTATTATAGGCCAGCCAGGGCTCTGATCTTTCCAGAACAGTTTGGAGACCACATGTACAGTCTAGGTCTAATTGATGCTCTGTGGGGGTTAGCAGGAGATGACACCATTGCTGAAGATCTCCATGAAATAAGTCTAGCTGTTGTCTGGGTGTTGTTTATAATGCTATTTCCCACCAAAAGAGACAATGACATAGTGACCTATTTAAAAGAGGTTTAAGTAAAAGAACTAGGCAAATTATGCATGTTGGATAGGCACTTGAGAAAGAAGAGAGGGAGATATGAAAGAAGAGCCATTCTGGTATTAGCATTGAGGAAAGAGACTTTGGCCCATGAGAGAAGTTGAGGTCCTGTCCAATAATTTCCACTTCTCCCTCTTTTTCAGTTTGTGTGGCCACTACAAATAGTTAGTATTTTATGGTTTAATCAACAATCATGCTGTGGTGAAGAGGATTTAAGTACATTTTAAAACAAAACAAACAAAAACAAAAGCAACCAAAAAAAAAACCAACCAACCAAACAAAAAAATTTCTGCAGCCTTTTTTGATCAGTACCTACCTTGTACACATCATGCACTGTGGTCAGTCTGTCAAATCTCAGGTACATTGAATTTAACATGAGAACTATCTGGATAGGCTCACACTGGGCACAAATGTTGGTAAAGGTCACCACATCACTGAACAGTATAGTGCACTCCTTGAACTCTCCTGTGGGCAGAAAGAGCAGTGGTATTTGTCATGGCTGGACAATCATGGAATCTGTTTGAGACTTGCTTGAAAAGATCATTCTGTGGCCTCTCAGTTGTAAAAATCATACTGAGATGAAGGAGAGATGTCAATGCAAGACAGTATCAAATATAAGAATAATTGAACATCTCAAACAACCCAAACATCTGAATACACCACATACAGGATACATTTAGCTTGTTATCCCTAATTTTATGTATGTGCTGAATAAAGGGAATTTAAGCATATTATTGCTACCCTTAATAACAGTGGGAATCATCATGATCCTACATTTATAGATAGCATAGGGGTACTAAGAGAATTTTCTAGCAAAGACCACTTTCTACATTCCCTTCCTTTCTGAGCCCTCATTTTCCTGTATACCCATGTTAAAACCAAAATCTCAGATTTTGAGACAGTGCTGAAACACTGAGTTTTGCTCACTGAATGGGCAGCTCCTACCACCTTTCACCACCTAAGGAACAATTTTGGCAAAGAGCCTCCAAAGCTTTTTTTGATAGAATAGGCTAATTTTTATTATCAGCCAAATTCAGGGTCTGTGATCACCCTCCTACTCAAGGATGTCGCCAAGTAGAGAACGGACCCCAGGGCAGTGGTAGAGGGGCTGTGCCAGCACCCCAGTCTCTCTATCCCCATCTCCTGTTGCACAAATCACACATCCCAGTGCATCCTGTTCATTCACCTGCCTCAACTCGCTTGCCCTCTTTCAGCTGGTTGGCCACGTGCTGGGGAAGCATGGCATAGAGCAGAGCTTCAGTCTTCTTCTTCTCCTCCTCCAGGTGCTTCGAGAGGACCCGCAGCTCCTCCTTCTTCCTCTCCAGCTGGTTGGAGAGCTCCATCTCAGCCAGTCGCTGCTGGTTGAGGAGAATCAGGTCCCTGGTGACATCGTGCGGGGCGATGTCCGCGATGTGCATCTGCCGCTCCTCCAGCTCGTGCAGAGTGCGGAGCAGAGGCGAGCACAGGTACAGCATGCACTGCAGGGACTCCATCCACATCATCTGCCCTGCGTGCAACACGGGGTGCCAAAGGCTTCAGCAGCCTGCCCTCGCACAGGGTGCTCAGCATTGCTGCTGCTCGTGTTAGGGGATGAGCTCTAAGGACAGTGGGTTTCTTTAGGGTCTGCATAATCGCAGGGATTTGTTACCTTGGAATGCGTGGTGAACTTGTTCAGAGGAGCCACACTAGGCAAATAACAAAATTTTGGGACCCAGGAAGCAGTCACTCCCTCATTGCAGGTGCTGGGCAGAGCCCAGCTATAATTCAAGTCCCTCCTCCTCATGAGGAACCTCAATGCTCACAACATCTCTCCTCTCTTTTCTGCTCCTCTCTGCATTTTNAGTTACTATCATAATCTAAACAAGCAGTTACAAAAATGCCTGAAAAGTAAAAGGAATTTTTGGTGGGGGATCCAGATTTTTAGGCTTTGGTTGAGGTATTATTATTATTATTATTATTATTATTATTATTATTATTATTATCTTACTTCATAAGTATCATTGTTTTCTAAACAGCAATCTAGGAATTCCTATTTCTTTCTTTCTCCCTCACCTTATCCCCAGGGCTACCAGATGACCAGCTTTAAAACTAAGAGGATTGAAACATCCGAAATACATGGGAATTAACCCCTAGAGCATAAGAGAAAGTACAATTGTAAATGTGACTAGTCAAAGTTTCTTGTTTTGGTAGCATTGCTTTTTTCAAGGTATCCCTAAACCCTTAATTTTTTTCTGAATCTCAGGAAAACAAGATTTGACACTCATTACAAAAAGGTGAAAGGAGACAAGAGAAAATTAGGTCACATTCCATAGCTCAGAAAAGAAAAATTGAAGTCACAGAACAATTAAACCAAAAGTCATTATATTTAATTATACCAAGCAGAGGATCATCCCAAATTCAGTCCTCTCAGTAAAAATAAAGCAAATACAGTATCTTTTTTGCTGAGATAATTTTAACTGGTAAGCTCTTACGTGGCTTTAGGGGGGGTGTGTGAAGACAGAAATTAGAACCTGAAAATATGCTACAAAAAATAAAAGCACAGAGAACTAATCTACTTTTAATCACATTTGAAACCCAGCCAGTAGCAAATAACTCCCCTCAAAGGCATAAATTAAGAACAAATCATGTATTCACATGTGGGTTTTGCAGCATCAGAAAACCACCATATTTCTAAGCCTTTCAAAGAGGAGCAGATATGTTGTTTCTGACTGAAAGCCTTCAAAATCTGGTGAGGTGATAGCAGAATTTGTGTTCAAGCATCTACTGTTTCTCTAAACAGAACCATCTAATCTCCTCACTGCCCCAAGGCTATTTATAGGACTTGAGGGAGGTCAGGAGTGCACCTCTGTAATTCCTGATTTCACATGAGCACTTAGCTACTGAAAACAGTGAAGTACCTCTTAGCTCTAGCATTGGCCGCTCTTTCCATGACTCAGGCATCATCTCTCTTCTAGTCTGGAAAACAAATTGGCTGTTGATGAATTTCTGAATGCTGGAGATGGTGAAGGGTACTTCTGGGTGAATGATCCTGAAGTATTGATCCAAGCAGATGCCCATGGTCTGAAGGCCAGGTACAATCTTTTGAATGCTCACCCCAGCTTGCTTCACTTTGAGCTTAAAAAGAAAATATGGACCAGTGTTACAATTCATGTCTCTTTGGGTTCAGAGCAAGCAACAGCTGATCACTGTTTATACATTTCCACACACTTAGGCTTTCTAGAGCACATGGCTTATTTCTGAGCAGAATTTCTACCTTGTCAGTGTAGTACTACACAGCTCTGAATGCATGCCCTTCAGAGCAAGACAAAGCCCCAAGAAACATTTTTATTAAAATGGTCTTTCTTGTCAATTGTGAAAATCCCCCCAAACTACCTGCTAATATCCCTGCTTGCATTTGTGTAGACCTCACAATCAGCCTTACAGGTAACTGCAGAAGAAAATTTGAGATACTGGTGTGTCTTGTATTCCAAAACGAAAATAAATATGGCATAAAACGCCTTGGCAAATATTAATTTTCTAATAGATGCCATGAGTTACTTTCTCTTAATGAAGTGTAAAGGTTTAGTCTTTTCCTTTACTCTGCTGACCATACGTGAGCTCTTAAATTCTGCAGAAATGTTCTCCGCTTGTCATCAATTATTGAAGCTCTGACTTGGCTACCAGTAATGGGTGTAGGACTTTTCTTCTTTGCACACTACTAATTTTATTAAGCTATGCATACTGGCCTTCTTGAGAGGTTTAAGACTCTGTATTTTGGCTGATGTGGGCAGTGGCATGAAGTAGATTCTATGCTCTGGAATCTCAATCAGCATGATGCCAAAACACATTCCCTGAGGGGAATGTATTCAGCATTCTTCTGCTGTCCCATCCTCAGCTCCTCCTTTCTTTGCTCCTGTCTTAAGCCAATATTCTCTTTACAGGGTTTGGAGCAAGAGGAGCTGCAGCTTGGTGGGAACCCAAGCAAGTTGGGAACCAGCCAGAGGGCAGCCCTGCCAAGGGGCTGCAGAGAATGTGTGCACAGGAGAGGAGACTCAATCCTGCCCCACAAGGTAAAGGGATTTTTGGGTGCCAGTGGGGTTGCATGCTGCCTGATTCAGGGTAGCTGGGCTTTGCCAGCAGAAGCATGTAGGAGTAGACTCAGGAAGCACAAAGAGCTTCAGCTGCCAGCAAAGCCCTCACAGCCTTGGCATAGATTAGTAACTGGGAGGAGAGGGGGATACTCTGAGTGCAAAGCCAGTTTAAAGGATGGAACATGTCTCTGGTATATCCAGGGACAGGAAGGTGACCAGAAACCTCAAAAAGTTCTGCTCACTATTTGGTAACAGATAGACTGCTGCAATAAACCTTGCTGGCATATCTGCAGCTGTTTCAGACAGGGTAAACTCAATAAATTTGAAGGAGATTCCTATCTGCAGTGATACAGAGCATGTCTCTGTACAGAGTATTTCTGCAAATCCTGTAAGTGAGTGTAACTGCACACAGAGCACACACAGCAGGGAACAGTAGAACAGTCAAAACAGGGAAATTACCATGAGGTTTAGGCAAACTAAGGGCCTGACCACATGCTTGTCCTACCTCTTTGTCAAAAACCATATGAAAAGGAAGTCCATTGCAAAATGTTTTTGTGTCAATCCAGAGGCTCTTGGGATAAACAGGATCAAATCCTCTTAGGAGTTTACCTGTGGTGAGATAGATGTGTAGTTTTTAAATCAGGCTGCACCTCATAAAACCAATCAGCATTACTTTTTATCACTCACTCAGACAGGACCCTTCTAACATAGTGAGTGAAGACAAAGCTAACAGTGTGTGGGCCCAGAAATGTGCACACATCTGTGCTAAATGCTCTGCAGTGTAATCCACAGCTGATTAGCAACTACTCTGAGTTGGCTGAGTGTTTAAACCTTTAGCACAAAAAAACCACAGAGCATCAGATGCATGAAATTATGTTGAAAAAATAAGAACAGATGAACAACTGTAGATGTTACTTCTCTATGAAACTGCAGATTCCATAGCAATATAACACAGGTTCATTCCACAAAAATGTACACAGAAGTGGATTTAATACACTTTGCCAGCTACTAAGGAACACTTAAGAGAAAAAAGCCAGTGTGATCTGGGTTTTAGTCTCCTATACAATAAACCATATGTACAATGTCCATAGAACAGAGACAGAATTACAGTTTGGTTTCTATTTTACTTACCCTGAGATTTTTTACAAAATGGTCACAAATCTACAGAGTACTTTGTGCTTACTAGCAGATATTTTTGTGAAAGGAATACAGTGGGTAAAATATCAAAAGAGCTCATCTTTTGAATGAAGCACCCAAAACCTTTGATCCTCATGGTATAAACCTGGATTCTCAGTAACCCACCAGAATCAAAAGGATGATTACTTCCAGGGCTCTCTTTCCCCCAAAGGTGGCTGTGACAGTTACTCCAGTAAGTTCTGCTGAGAGCAAATGTTCAAGTCACTCAGAAGATTGGTGAAAAATATTACAAATTTAGAACCTAGCTTTTAGACCTCTTACTGCTTCAGGGGAAGTCAGCATGGGTTTTTAATTTATCAAAATCTGGCTTGTGATAACTCATAACTAAAGAATTTTTTTTTTAGTAATAATGCTAGTCCAAAATTTTATTTTAAATATATATTAATTTCTTACTTAGTATATCTGCCCTTGTAATGCATGTGACACTGCACCAGGTGCTACCACGTTCAATTTTTCACTCATCCCAGAATGCAGATATCTTGGCAATGTGAGCTAGATTCTCATTCCTTTTAGGGAATCAAAAAATCCTAACTGAAAAATTCCTTCCATTTTATAAACATCTAATACATAGAGGTAAGAACAGAGATTACTAGATTAGCAGTAGACTTCTGGTAGTGGAGGATGTAATTTGGCTTTCAAAATTTACTACAGTTGATAATTTTGGAAAGGAGTAGTATCTACCAAGTTAAAAAACACACTTTTAAATTCAGCATCTTAAACCAAGTGACATGAGAATGAAGAATCAAATTCACCACACAATGGCATTTTATAGAAGAACACTTTTCAGATGAAAGCCCTGTTTAAGAGACAAAAGTGACAGGTCATATTCCATTTAAGTATCTGTCATTACTAAGCATGCTTATTATCTGCAATTTTTCTTTGATCATCAATGTCAAACCGAAAGAAACTTAACCAGAAACATTTTGAAAAGTTGCAGAGGAAATATAAATGGTAACTTCAAAATGGATGGGTGGGTGGGGATAGGGAGGCTTACTGACTTTCTAACTGAAGAGACTCAGAAATGATGATGAGCTCCCTCTGAGTGATCCCTCACCTTTTCCTAGTGTGATTATTCCTCTTAATGTTTTCCAGTGACTTTTCTTAACAGGACAAACAGAGTTTCCTGTGTCTCCATTTGCATTCTTGGCTTTTTCAAGGTCCTGTTGAAATATATCCAAAGGGAAATTCAAGGGTGTTTTTATTTTAAATATATCTTAGTAATATGGTGATAATGAATAGTAGAATACCTCTTTACTCAGTTGGTTCTCAATTTGTTTTTCAGAATCAACAAGACATTGAGATGAGGAAGAAAATTCTTTTCTTTCCTTGCATGGAAACAGAGGGTTTTGAGTGACAAGAAATACGATATGTTCTTTTTTCCCAGTTCTTTCTTCTTCTTCTGTTTGATTGACTATTTTCATTGAAATCTCAATGTTAAAAAAATCCAGGGCTGCTGCACCAATGATTCCTGAACGGGAAACAAAAGACAAGGTATTGCTGAGAACAAAACCTTTTCAATTCTCCTTTTAGAGGGCCCACAGTGAAATTTCACTGTTTCAGAAATCACTTTTCCAAAGAACTCTGGAAGAAGAAAGCAACACATGTCATTCTTGCTACCATTGCCATGATGAGAATATGCACATAGGAGATCAGCTTTAAAGTTACTGCTGCTCTTGCCTTGGCTGAGGACAAATGCTGATTTTCACTAGGAGCAGCTCAGCAGGATATCTGAAGAATGTGTTCAAGTAGCCATAGAGCAATAATATAAATTCCCATCAACCCAAAAAGGGCAGGGAATCTAAAGAGATTCTGCTATACAATCTATTTCAGCTATTGAAGAATATTATATTTTGAAAGGAAGGAAATATCTTTCATGCAGATGCACAATCAGTTCTCTCATTTCTGATTAGGTATTAGGCAAAATACTGGACATCAAAATAACATTAAAAGCTCTGTCTGAAATTCCAAATAATTCAGTGCTTTCAATATCAGTTTTGACATAGGGGGAAGTTTTGATGAACCTTTAAATTCAGCATCAGTTATGAAAGAAAGGAATATGATCACTTCTTACAGACCTATAGCTCTCTAATGCTTGCACAAATACAGCTCTGGAGATTCTGGTAAATGCAGGTAAAAGATTCAGTTTGGGGCAGGGTTCAGTTGGAGTTTTACAGACTGGATGTACTACAGGGTGGTTGAATGTCTTCAACTCAACTAGAGTTCTTACTTCACTGAGTTCTCAACTAGAGTTCTTCTTCACTTCAATTTTAAAAGCACGAGTCACTGAGAATTAATAAACAGACACAGTACACACCATGAACTTTTAATTTTTCTTCCAGGGAGGGAATTCTATAGCAAGAATGGACATTTATAGCCTGGGCTGTCATACAATAAATTTTGATGAAAGTTACTGGGAGCTAGGAGTGGTCAGGCAGGAGGGAAATACTGAGTTCAGGTGTCTGGACACTGAACTCGACCAGGCTTCAATTCCATGGCCAGGTCTCATCTGAAAAAAAAGATACTGAGCTCTGAGTGCATCTGCAAATATATGCTTACTCTGTATACATACTGCATTGACCTGTACTCTGCATTTAGTCTCATTACCTGGCACGATATGACACAGACCTCTTCTGTCTGAATAGTAATGTAAATGCATTGACCCATCTTCATTCTTTTCCACTCTAAAAGATGGTGCATTCATCTCCTGAGGAAAAAAAACAAACAAAACCAAAACCTCAATATCTTTTTTTTCTGAAAAAGTCTACTGATGAATTCCACTTGTACAAAAGCCTCTCATGTCTTAATAACACAAACTGTGATACAAATAAGCTGAAAAACGGAAACTTAAATATTCTCATCTATGAAGAAAAATCTGCTATGCATTAGAGCCAATTGAGTAAATAATACCTAATGTTGAGAAATAGTCAAAACAAATCATTTTTAGAAGTCGTCCTAACATTTAGAGTGATGTGCTTCAGAACACAGCAGAAGAGAACGTGCTTTGGTGATTTTTTTTTTCATTATTTATTCACACCTATGAGATGCTGTTCCTTGTGTTATGAACTCTGGCAGAGTCCATCCATACCTGCTCAGCAGTTACTACTCAGACTTGCCTGGTAAGAAAGGGACAGGTAGCTGTGCAATGCATCCAGGTTCTCGATGAACTCATAGAGATTTCCACCCAGTGTCCTCAGCATGTGGTCATAGCCTGAGCGCTTACAGAATTCAAAGAAATACTTTCCAAACTCCCTCAGAACAAGGTCAGCAGGAACACCTGGCAAAATAAAGATACCTTAAGGAATAAGAAAGGTTTGGAAGTCCTTGCAATGCTGTCAGGTGGATTAAGATTGAAGGCAGAAAACTTGCAACATAGGGAAGGCATTCCCAAGGGTACAGGAGACAAAACCTGGGCTGCAGTCTCAGGCTTGACTCAGGATGATCCATTTTTGAGGCAAGCTAACACATACCTAATACTTTGCAGGCTTTGTCAACAAGCTGCATTGTGATCTCATCTTTGTAAACCTCGAAAGTCAAGAAAGAATCCTGGACTCCAGCCTGCAGCCTACAACAGAGAAGACAATATTCTTGTCTCAGCAGTGCTGTAAATACAACGTGCTTGGGTGACCCAACTGGCATTTCTCAAGTACTGTTTGCCATGAATGCACTCCTTAACCTCCCTCAGGCGTTATATTGGAACACACTACTTCACCTAATGATGTAAGTTTAATATTAAATTGCTTTAATTTAATTAAATTGCTTTAACATGTCTGAATGGTGGTGTCCACCTCACCGTTTCTGCTATTTCACATTATGGTGTCACAGTAAACTCTTCCAAGAATTAGGACATCATACTGTGGGGTGCTAGAGCAAGTGGAGTCTGAGTTTTTCTTTTGGTCTACTGGTTTGTTGTTCAATGTGGCTACAATATCAAGCTCTTGGGGCTCCCCAAACCTGCTGATTTTTTTTATATTGGCTTCAATGGATGATAATACATGGTGGATTATATGGTATCTAAATATAATTTATGTATCTTGGAAATATCATATAGCTCATAAAAACAAGACAAAACCAGCGATGATACAAGGCCAGTTTGAATGGGATTTTGAGCAACCTGGTCTAGTGGAAGGTTCCCTGCTCATGGCAGGGGGATTGGAACCAGATGATCTATGATTCTGATTTAGCTTTTTTGAGTACTGGAATTAAACTGACTTTATATTAAGGATGACATCTTTTCAATTTAATTACTTCTTGATATTGTCACAGTGAGCCAGCAAGTCTATTGCAGAATTGTATATAAGACTAAATGTCATCTTTAATTATCTGATATGACAAATTAATTGGGACAAATTAGTATCAGAGGAAGAAGTGTTACAAGGCAAGAAACTCTTGCATTTGCTCTGTTAGCTACTCCTAATAATTACTTAAGATCACATCAGCTACCATTTAGCAATAAGAAATTATATCCCCTGCTGCTGAATTCCTACATTACATTTATTGGGAACACATTACCTTAATTTTTCCCATGTTTCTTCACCATACTTTTCAACCACCAAAGACTTCAGGCACGTGTTTATAAACCCATACTGCAAAAGCAAATATACGAACATGGAAAAGATATACTGGTTTCTCAAAAACTGTCCCAACACCTTTTTGTATTTCAGATTCCCTTGCTAATTTTATATTGCGAGAGAAAAAATAATAATGCTTGACGGCCTAAAGAGAAAATAATAATGTTGGACAGCCATTATATGTTTCAGTGAACAGCGCAGCGTTTTCCTCAGCGTTTCACAAGCACTCAGCAAGAGAGAGCGAGCAGGCGGGGGTGCTGTACAGGGCAGGAGCCGAGGCACGGCCGGGCAGTGCCCTGTGCGGTGGAGCTGGGGCAGCGGAGCGGGCACAGGACAGCGGGCACAGCAGAGCAGGGCAGGGCAGGCACAGCAGGGCAGAGCGGGCACAGCAGAGCAGGGCAGAGCGGGCACAGCAGAGCAGGCACAGCACAGCAAAGCGGGCACAGCACTGCACAGCAGGGCAGGCACAGCAGAGCAAAGCGGGCACAGCACGGCAGAGCGGGCACAGCACAGCAGAGCAGACACAGCACAGCGGGCACAGCACAGCAGGGCGGGCACAGCGGGGCAGAGCGGGCATAGCACAGCACAGTGGGCACAGCAGAGCAGAGCGGGCACAGCACAGCACAGTGGGCACAGCACAGCAAAGCGGGCACAGCACGGCAGAGCGGGCACAGCACCGCAGAGCGGGCACAGCACAGCGGGCACAGCACAGCAGGGCAGGCACAGCAGGGCAGAGCGGGCATAGCAGAGCATTCCCGCACTGCCGCAGCCGCGGGGACCCGGCCGTGCCCCAGCGCTGCCACTCCTGCCCTGGGCTCGGGCAGCGCTCCCAGAGCGGCACCAGCCCAGGGATGGCGCGGTCCGAATGGCCCAAAGCCCGCGGGTCAGCACCCTGTCCCGGCACGGCGCTCAGCGCCCTGCTCTCGGGCTGGGAGCCAGCGGCAGGGGCTGCCCGTCTGTCTGTCTGTCTGTCCGTCCCCAGCAGGGGCTGCCCGTCTGTCTGTGTGTCCGTCCCCAGCAGGGGCTGCCCATCTCTCTGTCTGTCCGTCCCCAGCAGGGGCTGCCCGTCTGTCTGTCTGTCCGTCCCCAGCAGGGGCTGCCCATCTCTCTGTCTGTCGCCGCCAGGGGCTGCCTGTCTGTCCCCAGCCGCAGCTGTTTGTCCACGACAGGAGCTACGTGTCTGCTATCTGTCCCCAACAGCAGCTCCCTGTCTGTGTGTGGGTCCCCGGCAGGAGCTGTCTGTCTGTCTGTCTGTCCGTCTGTCCCGGCCCGCCCCCCGCCGCCCCGCTCACCATCCTGCCGCTGCCGCCGGTCCCGCCGCGCCGCCCGCTGCCGGCCCGNTGGCACCCGGTGACACCCCGCAGCACCCGGTGGCACCCGGTGGCACCCCGCAGCAGCCGGTGACACCCGGTGACAGCCGGTGGCACCCCGCAGCAGCGGTGGCCGCGGGCACGGACGCGCCGCCGGCGCTCGGAGCGGTGCCGGTCCCTCCGCGCCCCCCGCGGGCTCGGCTGTGCTCCGCAGCAGAGGCGCGTTCCCCGCAGCCGCGGCTGTGTCGGGAATCCCGAGCGCTGCCGAGGAGCATCACGGCATCGCCAGCACGACGGCGGCTCACGGCAGGTCCCCTGCCCCGGCTCCTGCTGCTGGAGCCCCGGGCGGACACTGCCGGGCACGGCCGGGATCAGCGGGTCCCACCCTCCGCGGGGCAAGGAGCCGGGAGAGAGACAAGAGCGGAGGAGGTTTCTTGCCAAGGGTTTCTTAGAACTGCCCTTAGCAGAGCAGGAGCAGAAATGATGGAGTCAATAGCCACCATTGAGCAATAGCCAAGGACAGGAGGTTTGTAGGGAGAGGCAGCACTTTCCATTCGACTGCTGCTGAGCTGGGAGCTGCTGCCAGAGGCCTGACAAGAAGCAGGAGGTGAAGCTCCCTGCATGTGGCTGCCATCATCCAGGCTGTGTCTGCAGCCACTCAGCCTGTCTAAGAGGAAGGGACAGCAGCAGGGATGCTAACAGGAACGTAGTGATTGGTGTTGGGTACAATGAATTCATGGGGTTTGGTGCTTGGCAGAGTTATCTCATTTCCTAGGTTTATTTTTTAAATAATTATTTGTAGAGCGAGAGATTTGAGTGATTTGAGAGTCCCGAGGGAATACAATGAAGAACTATTTGGAGAAAACCTCTCTTCCCCTGATAAAGATGAACTTCTGTCCTGAATCAGCCGAAGTGGAAGAGGCAGCCCTGTGGATGCTGAAAGCCCTGTGCCACCAGCTCACTGCTGCTGTTTGGTGCAGGGCTTGTGGGATGCTCCAGGGGACTGTGTATTGAGCCAGGGCTCTGTGCCTGTCTGCCAGGGAGACAGACAGTCTGTTTTGCTCTTGGTGTGGTGATTCTAAGGCGCTGTGCTCGTGGCTCTGCCTCTGATCCTCAGCCCTCCAGTGCTGCGTGTGTTCAGCAAGCACATCAAAATCTGGGCCAAGGCCCTGCACCAGGCTACAGAAGTGCTGATTTTTTGGCAATCAGCCCTCCCACCAGCCCTGTGCTGTCTCTGCCCTCCCACAGCCTCCTCTAAACTCCCCACAGCCTTTCTGTCCCACACCACCAGCGACTCCCCTGTGACTTCATGGATAATAAACCCTTTTCAAAAGCTGCCTCACGAGCCAAAGCCTGGTCAGAGCCAGGCCCAGGGGAAGAGAACTAAAAAAATTCTGTGCCCTGATGTATCCCCACTGCTGTGTGTAGAGGACTAGTTTAGAAATATGTACACAAACCCCTCTGTATTTCCTGGACAATATCAAATATTTGTTCAAACATGCACCTGTTGGAGCTAGCATTGGCCAGCACAACAGATGGCCTATCTCCTGGTTTTCTCCCATGCTGTGATTCCAAGGAGCACCCATGCCTGCTGCAGGGCAAGAGGTGGTCCTGAACCCACAGAGTCATCCCCACAGCTCAGCCAGCCAGCAGGACCTGAGGGGAATAAACACCATATCATCTAAGAATTGTATAGATATTGCTGCCTTCCATTTATAAATTAATTTCTATTATACAGAAATGAAACTCATTTTAAGGTTTATAAAACCTGAGTCACTAGTGGGATTTGTAATTACAGTGAGAACTTTAGTATCCTCTCTTCTAGTACTTTAGTATCTTTTCTTTTTCTCATTGTATGACACCTAAATAAGCAATACAGTGATTTTAGTACCAAAGATTAGCAACTATCAAAAAGATTTGGAGATGGAATTCAGGTAAGTTATCCAAAACTCACATTAGTACCTACATACTACATCTGTATTGTACAAGGTAAATCATAGTGATTCTATTGGCTTTTTCCGGTCCATTTGTGATTATGAGAGAAATTTGGATAAAGAATCTTCAAGTCAGGATTGGTTTTTGTGGGTCATTAGGCTGCTCATCCATCACAGCCCCTGGCCCATAATGTGTCCTCAGTCACCTCTGTCATCTCAAGTTGGATAACAGAAACCTTCCAAGTAAAAGAACAGAAATCAAGAGGTAAAAAAATTATAATACGCTTCTGGTGTGACTAGGGATGCTTTATTCCTTTGGCATAATGTAAATTCTAGGAAATACTGTTTCCTAGAATTTTGAAATCAGCAGTTATTTCTGTGTATAACCACCAGTCTTTAATTGAAGACAACATCCAACATGTTTCTGTATCTCAGCCCACTCTGTGTAAAATGAAGAAAACAATACTCCCCTTTCCAATCTGTTGCTGTGCTCTGGTAATGGTGATTCTGGTCTCTGTTGGCACAGCACATTCAGGTCTCCCATATTGGACCTCATTGCAGAGATCTGGCATTGGCCCAACATGCTACTTGCTGCAGCAGAGCAGGTATATTTGGGTAAGTAGAGGGGAGGCTGGAGCAGGATGGCTTTGGTTTCAGAGTGTTTCTTGCTTCCCAGGACACACAGGGTGGATAGGGATAGGCTCAGACAGAACTGGAATTCTCCTGAGAGGCTGAGCATCTTGCCTAGGGCACAGGATACCTTCAGGTGAAATATGTCTGGAAAGTCCCCCATGGGCTGCACCTGCACACAGCCTTTCCTTCCTCCTGTAGCCCACTCAGCATCAGTGCTGAAATCCACTGGTGCTCACTGAGCACTGAGGTGCTGCTGTAAAATTCTGAAACATTTCTGGCAGCTTGTGGGTAAGTATGCCTTATATTTTTTCTGCCTTTGTGGCAAAAGGTTCATTAATTCAGAAGGGAGGTGCTGTGGCCTTGCAGAAAAGATATGCATCCATACCTGACAATTGATTTTATCAAGAGCAATTTCCCCTGGCCTTTGTTGTGCTTGTACCCAGTTAGTTCTAAACAGCATCCTTGAGCCCTAGGTAGTTCAGCAAAATAAATGGGCCATCTGCAAAGCTGTATACACTGTTTCTTCAATTAAATGAGAGGTGAAAATATGCAATATAGCAATTTATAACTCCTGGTTACAGCCTTGGAGAATGCAGTCACAGACCGTCATGGTCTGTGTATGCAAGGCCATCCTCCTTTTTCTTCTTTTTGTCTCTGTTTTGTGATCATTACTAACAGTGCAAAGTTATATGTGAGTTGCCACTGTTGAGGGGCTCCTCCCATGACTGTCTGAGCAGAGCACATTCTAAACGTTGCACCCTGGAGCCCAAAATACCGCAGCAGTAACAGAATCCTCTCTCCCAGTGGCTGCCAGCACTGTCTCCTACCAAAGACCCCCAAGGATGCAGCCTTTTCAGCATATTTCCTTCAAACACAGCCTCACATCCGTTGTTCAGATATCATGTGTTCACATTTGTCTTAAATTAGCCTGCACAGTGACTTTTAAGTGACTCAAAGTGAAAAAGAATCTGTCCTTCTACTGATGCAAACCAAAAAGGAAGTTTTATATATATATATGCGCATTGGTAGGCTTCCAGTACTTCACACTACCAAACCATGAAGACAGCTGATGCAGAGTCTAGATCAGGAATAAAAATAAACACAGGAGATGTGCTGTCCTGCATAGTTTGGATGGCTCCGATTTTCAAAACACATATTTTAAACCCCCCGCAGTGATATTTGAATTCTTATTAAAACCCTGGGCAAAATTTAAATGACATTAATGTAGACTAACTCTACAGCAGTGAAACTGCAGGAGTGCAGGCTTTATCCTCAAGAGAGCTTTCAAAACCCCAGCTCCTCTGGTTATGTTAAACAGAGCTGGAGATAGGAGGCCATCAATAATATTTTAAATGGGAATTAAGTTGGAAAAAGTCACCAGCTCAGGTCCAAAACCTATTCAGAGGTGCCCCACACTGTGGGAACTGAGGAAGTTAATGATTCCTCCAAGAGCTGGATGGTCACTGGCATCTCTCCCTCTCCCCTGGCTTTCCATGTCTGCTGCCATGGAGCTCTGCTCTCCCTGTGCATGATCCCCCCTGACACTTCCCTTCCTCAGCACTCCTCAGACCTGTGGGAGTCAGGGCTGCATCCCTGGAAATGTCTCATGCAAAGGAGAAAAAGGCCCTGGAGGTACATTTTCATGAAACTTTCTGGTTAAAGTCTTTGTGCATGTTCCTCTGGGTATTTTTTTTATCTTGCTTCTTGTATGGCTACTCACATTCAAGAGCTGGCATCCAATATCTTTGTTTTCTACAAAGAAAATAGCTCATTGCTTGTATTTTTCCCCTCTGATTGCTAGTTAATGAAATTGGTTCCAGCTGTAACATCACGGCAATGAGCTACAAAGAATCACTTGTCTCAACTGCCTGGGCCAGGCTCATTTCAGCTACAGCTCACAGATGGCACAGTCATCCAGGAGACTGGAAGAATGCAGTCAAGAATAATGCAAAAATGGGTAAAAGCTGAGGCTCATCAATCTCTGGTGCTTTGCTGTTGTGTCTGTATTGTACTCCAGCCTCATGGATCCAACATATGAGCCTATGGAGCTGTTTTGTCACTTTCTGGCATCTTGTTCCTTTGGAAATGTAACTCCAAAGACAAGGTGCTTGTGCCAAGTGAAGAAATAGTGTAGTACCAGCCTGTGCAGGAGGTGCTGCTAAACAAGGAGTATCTGAGGGATCTGTGGTGCATTTCCCTTCCATCTCACCAGTGTCCCTCCCCTGTGATTTGAAGAGAGGTCCTTTCCTGGAATAGTCATGTCACCTATCATCTGCCATGTAACTCAAAATCTCAAAGGCCCAGTTCAAGAACCCAAAGCAGTTTAGCAGCACATACCTGATAAAGTCAAACCAACAAATGGTAAATGCTGGCTGTAGCTTTATTTGTCTTTCATACTGCGAGAGATTGCTCCTTTACTTTTGGAAACTATAACCAGATATCCTCCATTGTGGCACAATAAATATCTGGGGTTTGTGCTTAAGAGGTGGGCCCAGGTTTCCTGTGGCTCTGGGCATTAAGACCTCTGACTGTTAAATTGCAAATCTTACTGAATATGTTGATGGTCCAGTGAGCTTTCTCCTTGGCTACCCCTTCCCACTGAAGCACCTCTCACTGATGCTCTCTTGGTGCTTCAGAGGTGACAATCAGCTCCCTTGTTGCTTGTACTCATCCAAGTAACATTTTGCAATAATATTAATTATGCAGCATGCTTAGATTTCTCATACCATTATTAGCAAATACATGTTTAGCTTTCCTTGTTTGAACTGAATCTGTGAACTATATCCCATGTGATATCTTTGAAAAATACTTGGATCCATTCTGTGCAAAGGTGAATTTTAATATCCTTTTTTCTTACTAGGAACAAACTGTTCTACAGCTTTAGGTCTGAGTTTCCAGAGGATGACCGCTCCCATGATCCCCAAGAAGAATTGGACCTGAGCACTGACAGCAAAGCCTTTCATGAAAAGGAGGAAATATACAAAAAACAATTCCCTTATTTAAGCAAGGGAAGCAAAATTTGTAAGTTAGTAGGGAATGCTAAATAGGGAGTAGTAAACTCAGCCGGAAAATGCAAGTGGAGATCTGTGGTAGTAATACAAGAGAGGTCCAAAGGCTAAAGCTCTAAGGAAACCCTGTTGATTTGTCAAGTAGAAGGGCTCTTAGCCAGGAGTTGAAAAATGTTAAAGCCAAAATGGTTAATGACTTTTAAAAATGCAATTTCTAAGGAAGAAATGTAAATTCTAGTGAAGTGAAAGGGAAAGGAAGACTGAAAGCATGAAGTGCTTGCCTCTGTGCCCAGTGTGTGTCAACTTGGTCTTCAAAGGCACAAAGGGATGGTTCCTAATCTGCCTGCACAGGGAGAAATGCTGTGATCAGGAGTGAGGAAGATGACAGGTGCTTGCTGGACGTTAGAGCAGCATTATTTTTTGTAATGAGGTCTACAAGGGGTAAGGGTGTAGCTGGAGAATTAAAGTGATACACTTGTCTCTGGTAGGGTGAGCTAAGGAGATGAGAAACTCACAGACTAGCTGAGAGCAACTAGTAAGAAGTATTTGGAGGTAGCCCTGTGTTTCCTCTGTCTCTGCCTACAACTGCAATCTCCTTTTTGATCTCTCCTTTCGAAACTGGAGGTGTTGGTGATGATCTAACCAGCACCTGACTAGCCAGACATTTGTACTTGGAGGGCAGCTGCATCATGTGATGGGGGTGTGGCTGTCACCCTGGCAAATCCATTCAGAGGATTACCCCAAAATCTCTGTAATTTTTCTTTCAGCCTTAAACCACCCACTTCCATCCAACCAACAAGGAGCAAACTTGAAAGGCCCAGTGTGTTGAGCTGCTGGGCAGAGAGGACAAGAGCTAAAATCTACACTACCAGGAAAAACTGAGGAATGATCCCTTTGGTGCTTGCTGATAATTACTCAGTCTTCTGAGTTCCCTGTGTATTTGTATAGACTGAATTTATATTGTAATGCAGGAAGGTCCTTCCCTCCCTCTCCAATCAAAACAATTGAGCCCAAACAGCCAGTATTAGATGTTTAAAAAGATTCACCACACAGTTTCAATAATTGCTCTGACTTCTGCTGTGGCTGGTTACACTCATCCTCAGGAACAGAAAATACCTTTCTGTAAACTAGCAATAATAAAAAAAGTCTTTCTAGCTTAGGCTAGCTACCAAAAATGCACTGTACCTTTCTGGCCTCCTCTGTAGCCATCTAATAGCTCTTGTGGATTCATCTGGGGACAATAGTGGTCTTTATTCTGGTTTTGGTGTTGTGCTTGGCTTTGCACTGATTTGAACACTAGATATACTAAAATTGAGATTTTGAGGGTTTCAATGTAAATGTGGAGCTACAACTATTTGAGATCTCCAGCATTTCCCTTGAGATTGATTTTTCCTCTGATAATTTGTTTTGCCAAAACCAGTGTTTCCCTTTCTTGACTTGAACCATCTTGGTTTCATCATAATTGGTTTTATATAGTGTGTCTCTGAGGCTGCTAGGGAGTAGCTGTGTTGAAAGGCTATTTTTTTTTAGAATAAGAGCACCCCTGTCTAGTCTGATTGAACTCTTTCTGTCTCGGACAGATAAAGCAGTTTAATTGTAGCTACAAAGAACTTGACAAAGAGTGCAAGAAGCAAAGCTGTCCAAGAAGCAAGATAAATTGCTTGTGCTCATCTCTGGGCCACCAGTAGGATCAGAAGCAGACAATTAATGTATGTGTGTGCCATGTTCCAGTGTAGATGTGTCACACTCTGGGAAACTGGCACTGACCTCACAATGGGTGTAGCAGAAAGCTGCCCAAATCTGGACATCACTGGCCTTTACAAAAATGGTTTGCCAGTACAGCTAACTTATTGTTGTGTGAATGCCAGCTTTGCTCCATTTTCTGTTGTGACCAGGACTGGTGCTGGATTTCCCTGCTGCAAGAAGGGAAATCCAAATCCTGGTTTTTCACGGAGGTGGAGGGACACGAGTTAGTGTGGGAGCTGGCTGTGGAATTAGTGCAGTGGGATGGTGTGTACATGCACATGTAAAACAGGAGCTGGCTGTGGAATTAGTGCAGTGGGATGATGTGTACATGCACATGTAAAACAGGAGCTGGCTGTGGAATTAGTGCAGTGGGATGATGTGTACATGCACATGTAAAACAGGAGCTGGCTGTGGAATTAGTGCAGTGGGATGATGTGTACATGCACATGTAAAACAGGAGCTGGCTGTGGAATTAGTGCAGTGGGATGATGTGTACATGCACATGTAAAACAGGAGCTGGCTGTGGAATTAGTGCAGTGGGATGATGTGTACATGCACATGTAAAACAGGAGCTGGCTGTGGAATTAGTGCAGTGGGATGATGTGTACATGCACATGTAAAACAGGAGCTGGCTGTGGAATTAGTGCAGTGGGATGATGTGTACATGCACATGTAAAACAGGAGCTGGCTGTGGAATTAGTGCAGTGGGATGATGTGTACATGCACATGTAAAACAGGAGCTGGCTGTGGAATTAGTGCAGTGGGATGATGTGTACATGCACATGTAAAACAGGAGCTGGCTGTGGAATTAGTGCAGTGGGATGATGTGTACATGCACATGTAAAACAGGAGCTGGCTGTGGAATTAGTGCAGTGGGATGATGTGTACATGCACATGTAAAACAGGAGCTCTGCTGCAGCACGGAGGTGCAATGCTATCTTTGGCTGCACAGAATTACATGGTTCAGCAAAGCCTCTGCATTTGTCTGTGTGGCCAGCGAGCACGCTGCAGTTTGTCTGTGTGCATGGAGCCAGCTCAAAGCGTGCAGGATCACATTGCTGCTGGAGCAATTTGTCTTCCCTGCTGCATGCACAGCAGCGCCTGCTGCTCAAGGAGCATGCTGGGGCTTTGCTCCCCTCCTTTCTTGCTGCTTGGCTAGTTTTCCCTTTCTTTTCTCCCTTCTTTTCCTTACTCTGACAGAGTAGCCTTGTGGGAAAGGCAGAGCAGGGTGTTTCTGAAGCACTGCAATGTGAACAAACCAGCTCCAATTGAACCTTGACTGGAAAATCTGTGCTGCACAGTGTGGCCATCACAGTATGTGTGAGCTGCAAGGAAAGGCTGCCAGGCAGGTGAAGAGCCTGAAGGACCAGAAGGACCTCAGTTCTTTGACAGTGACAGTGTTTGGAAGAAATAGATTAAAACTAATTTGTGAATTTACTCTAAAATGTTAATTTTATCCATGTTTGATGGGCGTGAGTACTGTATAAAGTCACCATCAGATACCAGAGTATGCTGTGTCTGTCTTCAAAGCCTTGCATAAGAGATGCTTGTAATGCAGGTGAATGGTGATGTCCACATTTTCCCAAGGGGAAAACAGAAGAGCAGTGCAGTGTGCAATGGGACACAGAGGTGATGATCCAGCATGTAACTCCAGAGCTGCTGGCCATCAGACCTGTACTCTGGACCCATTTTTATTAGCTGAAATAAGCAAGTACAAATGAGAAGCAAAATCACCAAGCAGTTAATTGGGAGGAGGCTAGCTCCAACTTGTACAGCTGTTCTGTCCCAACAGCTTGTCTGATGGTGTAACACATTAAAAACAACAATAATCCTGCTGTCCAGTAACATGTACAGGCTAGTTACTAGAATCTTAATTGGAGCTGGATGCAGAGATGCAGGAATGAATATCACAGGTAAAGCCAACCCAAATCTAAAGTGACAAGTCTTTTCAAGGATTGGCCATTAGGATGACAGAGCCTGAGTTATGTGGGCTTCCACTGCTCCCAGACTTCCATTTGCTGCCCATAAAAAATTCCTCGTTTTGCCTTGTGGCAACATCCTGCTACCAAAATTTCTAATGCTGTTTTATGTATGAAACTTGCTGGGGTTCTAGGCAACACCTCTTTTCTCACATGGAAGAGTGATCTCTTTAATGGGATTAAAGAGAAGATATAATTTCCTGCTTCCATGCCTAAAAGTGAAAGAACTTTTAATTGGGTAAGAAATATCAGAGTACCTTTTGAGGCTAACCTCCTCAACTATATGCCTTGGTTCCATGCTTTGGGGAAAAGAGGTGGGAATAGCAATGGAATATTTTGATGCCAAAACAGTGACTGGCCACAAGCAGCAAGGTCACTGCTGTCATGGAAATCGCCCAGGTTTTGGGCTCTTCTGACATGTAATGTCTATAGCATGATGGTCTGAAAATCCATGCTACGTTCAGGATTGTTCCTGTGATTTCTGTGTCTTCTGTGTATTGCAAATATTTCCTTACACAGTTTTTAAAAGAAGGGAAGACAAGGCAGAGCTACTCAACAGCCATCCATTACCAAAGCACTTGGTGCATAAAGTAATCCTGAAGAATCTTGTGAACCCATGCATGTCATCAAAATGTATGCAGGATTACCCAACAGAGCTCTTGATTTATAGGACTTGGACTAATGAACACCAGGAAAATAATAGATTGTATTGGGTAATCTGTGTGTTTGGACACCCAATCCTTCAAGCCAAGTCATTCCTGTAGGCCTGGAAAATCATTGAATGAAAAATTCTGCCATCGCTACACGTCTTCATTAAAACACAGAGCAAAGTCCTCTGCATTTCACCCACTGTGCAATACTGAGAAGAAAACACTGTGAGTAAAATGCCAACCGAAAGTAGATACTTTTTTCCTTCTGTCTGCAGAAACTAGACCTTGGATGAATTTCCTGTCAGCAGTGAGTCTGATCTAGCACTGTGCATCTGACAGCCAGCCTGGCACTGCCTCGTCACACACAGCAACTGGGCTCCAATGGATCTCATGTGCAAGGAGGCCTGAAAGGCATATTAATTTTTAATTAAATGTTTGACTTTCAGGTTTAGAAGGCCTCCTCAAGATATGTGTCAGTAATATGTACAATGCTATGAATACGTAGGTAGGTCTTTCCCCACTGACAATAAATATACGTGTTTATGTATACATGTGTGTATATATAAATGTTTTTAAAGCAAGAGATCTGGCCCAGTAGCACCTCTGCAGCAATGAATGCAAGCCTCCTGCCTTGCTCTGCTTGCTTTCAGTGCTGCAGCAGATTCACTATGAAGCTTGCTCAGGAGGAGGAGTCCCAGACACTGGTGCAAAGAGTTTCAGTCAGAAAGAAAAATCCTAAAAAGAATGTCATAAGCTAGTGCTGACGTGTGTGGAAAGAGCATGGCTGAGTTACGGAGTAAAGGATTGACTGGTGTGGTGTAGATTTCTGTGTAGGGAAGGCTAGCTTAGTTGGGGTTTTTTGGTGAGGAATATCTAGGAAAGAAACAAGAAATGGAAAAGGACATGAAGAGAGAGACAGAGTGTTAATGGTTTGTGCTCTGGAAACTAGAAAATTTATGTTCCCTGGGGAAAGAATTACACCTGTTTCACCACGTGTTTTTTTCAGCTATTTAGCCCTCTTGAGATCATATGAGTATTTTTGAAGTTTGGCAGAAGGTACCCAGAGTCAGACTCTGACGCCACTCTCTTCTTTCTGGATGCTTTCCTACAACTGGGAAGTTGTAGGGAAAAAAGCAACTCTAGAATATCATAGCATTTCTTCTCATAAGCAACTGTACATGTTTTGTTGTTAGTGAGCACTGTATGTCACTCTTTCCACAGCCCAGCACTGCATTTACTAAAACCCACATGTGTGTGCTAAACAACACCACGGCTCCTGTATATGATGTACCAGCTGTACCTTACACAAAACTCCAGTAAGTGAGTCATTTCTCCCCCTTTTGGAAATGCATTTATATATGTATTCTCTTACCCATGGTGAAGAAGTGTTTGGAATGTATTATTAAGGGTAACATTTGTATTTGAATAAGGAACGTCCATTCATTGGGATAAATCCTTTAAGTCAGGGTAGTTCTGAAATGTAAAAGCAGCATTAAATTTAAAAATCTAAAATTTAAAAAAAAATTAAAAAACCAAACACATGCCACTCTCCCTGAGTAAAAAATCTACAATTAAATGAACTGCCCTTCTAACTAATCAAAAAATTCTTTAGACATGTTTCTGCTATGGCACCTCGCCCAGCATTAGGCTGATTGATGGGGCTTGTGAAATGACCTTTAGGACTTTCCAATCTGGTCAAAAATCTTCCCAACTCCAAATAGTCCAGCTGGCCCAGACATGGAGCAGGGGATGTCTTCCTAGATCCTGCCTTCAAAAATCCTCCAGTCTTCCTTTTGGCAATGTAAGCATATAAAAGTCTTTGGTACTTTTCCAGCCACTTACTTAAATAAGACCATGTACTGAGCACTAAGTGTGAAAGAAATATGCATGCCTCTAAAAGTCAACAAGAAAAGTATTTTTGTTTGTTTAATTTGAAAGCTGGCATTATGCCTCATGCTCTTTACAGCTGCTAATAGCTGACAGCCTCAACCTCTGCCAGGCCCTGAGGGGGGCTAGAGATGCTGGGTGCACAAGAGGACAGGATTTACACCTTTCCATTTGGCTGGCTTTGTCTAATTTGGCAGAAGAAAACTCTTTGGCGTTCCTGGTTTTAAGAAATCTGCAAACTAAGCTAGGTTTGCTGAGCTGTTGCCTGATGTCTAGGAGTTGCTAAACTGTGATAGCATTTCGACAACAAAATGGCTAAAATAGCACAAGTGTTGCTCCTCTTATTTCTAAAACACCTCAGGACTACCCTAGAATTTATTTACTTCTATTTTCCTGAAAAATCTGGTACTTGAGACAAGGTTTGCTGTTAACATTCATCACACATTCACATCATTAATACACACATTTGTTAAATTCGTGTTCTGCTAAGATGCTTGCTTTGCTTAAAAAATAAAATACAATTGGAAATCTTTGAGGAGAATTTCTGAGGGTCTTTAGCTAAGATGAACCCAAACCCTTGAAAGTTAATTAAGAGCCTTTTTAAAGACAGATGTATTTATGGGGTTTCCAATAAATCTGCATACATAGAGTTCTCCTGCATAGTGCAGATGCCAGAAATATCCCTTACAATGGCCTTTAAAGTAAAATAGAAGGACATTTGCAGTAATGTTGATCAAAAAATGAAATTGTAGTGTTTTGAAAATGGCAGAATATTGGTTTTGTTTTGTGTTTTCACGTCTTTTTGTTGCTTTGTTTTTTTTTTTTATACTACATTCATGAAACCAATGGAAAGTAATGAAGCATATAACTGGATCCACGTTACCAGTTGCAAAAGGTTTCTGATAATTACATGTGCCTATCCTTAGCTGTTAAAATTTCTCAATTAGAAGAACCTGAAAAGTTGGTGAGGGAGATTATGGTTAAGCAATTTGTAGAACTATTATTTTTTTTTTTCGTCCACTCCCAATTAGATATTGGAAGGATCCTATTAAACAGAGAAGAAGAAAATTATCTCACAAAATAATTCTTACTGTCTGTCTTAACATTACTACTAGTATTCCCTCTCCATACTAAACCAGAAGTGTTTTACAGAGTCATATTTTTTGCTGTGGTATCGAACTTGCTGTTTGCTCAAATTAAGAAATATCAATGGTATATGCAATAAAAATTGATTTTCAAGAGTGCTATGAGCAACACAGCTCATTTGAGGAATATTGCTTGGCTTACCCTCTATGGGCAGAATCTGCAGACTGTCTGACAGCATTTTAAATTGAAGTAGTGATTTTAGTAATTACATGAATAAAACATCCCCTAGCCATGAAGCTGGAGCCAAATAAGCCTTGAGATCTGGCCACAGCTGATTTCAGTCCCTAGAAAGAATTTGGGTCAGAGACACTAAGAAATGTGATTGACAACCTGAGTATCACCTTGAAAAGGTGTCACTGTTTGATCAAATATTTATTTTCTTTTTATCAGCACAGAAGGCTTGTGTAAATTACATCAGTAACAATGAACTTTTCTTGATACATTGTATTTATATTAGGAAAATTTTGCCATGCATCTGATACATCCATCCTAGGAAGATGGTCTTGTATGTATTTTTTTATTCAGATCTATGTAGCTTTTAATTATTTTTTCTGCACTTTTTCTTTTAATGTCTTGAGAAACTGTGGCCATTTCATGGGAAGGGGTCTGTGCTACCAACACACCATGCTCTCTCATGAGGACATTATTTATTTAGGTACTTCTCTAAGATCAAACAAATAACTCATTGGCATCCAAAGTGTTTTCTTTTACCTTGCATCCATGTCATGACTGTTCCAAAAACCAGGCTCAGCACACAGGGACCTGCTTTGCCAAACCCACTGGACTCTGCACAAGAGACAGATGCATACCAAGGTGATCTCATGCATGTTTACACCAGGTTCAATATATCTACTATGTGATCTTCCTCTTTTTCTCACTTGTTTTAGGCCTCCTTTCAGACTGTAAGGACCATAATCCCATTCCTGAAAGCACATCTTCCTTCCCGCCACACCTTTCCCATAACCTACCTTATCTGTATCATTTGCAAACCTTTTTGCAGAATATTGTCTGTTTTTTGTGCTTGTCTAGTGCCAGATAAAAGTACTATTTGTTGGCTCTCAGATGACAGTGTAGTAAAGATAGTAGCAATAATCTTGTGGTTTAAAAAAGCATCTTGTCTGAATTTATTATCATGGAAGAAAAGCTGTTGAAAGATCATTTCTTGCATTGAACTCAACCTTGTGATTTGAGAGCTGTTTAAGGGCTGAAAGATAGCTGTGTTTTTCATGGATGTTTTGTATTTTTTAAGCAGAACTAAAAAAAAATGGACAGTTGTACAATGCAACTTGCTTGGCTACTTGATGGTCATGTGCCATCACCATTTTGCAAACCCCTTTGACTGCTGAAGTCTTGCTCTCTCTGACTCCAATTTTGCATTTTTTCATCACAACCAGGAATTACCAACAGCACAACTCTGCCAAAAAGGTGTATCCAGGACAATTAATGCTCACTATTCTGTTTCAAGCAAGTTCTGCTGGGTTAGATCAAACAGCTGCCAAAGGCAGGCTTGACTAACCAGCATGCTTTGTCTCAGGCAGATCAGGAAAACAGTAGTGCAATTCCAGTTCATTCCAGGGAGAGCCCTGGTTTCTGGGAATGCCCATTCCAGATGCCTGGCATCTTTAGCCTGCAGAACCAGGTCTGGAAGAGGATGTTTACCAGCTGTCTGTAAAATAATGACTGTTTTCTGAGACTTCAGTCACATGTCATTGCAGAAATGGCTTTGTGGCACCTGAAGATGTCCATCCCCAGCCATAAGCTGAAAATTACCTTCTTCCTGGTACAGCTTAGATGTCAGAATAAATCATCTGGGCACTCATCATGGGTTTGAGTGCAAAGACAGTAGGTAAGTAAGTGCTGGTAGGAGTGATGTGAGTTCACCCACCTGACTTTTTCACTGGAATTTAAACTCTGATTTTTTTAATACAGCCTTTTGTACTCTGGGCTGACTGTACAGCTGCTGAAGAATGATGACAAACTCCTGGATGTTGGTCACATCTTAAACTGGCACAGCTGCTTGGCCACTGAATACCTGAGGTGAGACTGAACATTAGTCACTTTGCAGCACAAGACTTGCTGTGGCAGTGTAGAGGACCTGGAAAGGATGCAAACTACACCTGGGTAGAGCCTTCTCCCATGCAGAAGCAACTTCTGGAATGTGTCCATTTTAGTAGAAGAAAATTCCCCTGTGGGAAACCTAGAGTTTTACCTAGGTTTAGAGAATGTGAAAAGGCCACAAATGTAGAGGCATTTTAAGTATGCAAGGCAAGCAATTCTCTGTCACTTAGCAAACAGGAAACGTCAGAATAGTTGAGGCGTGAAAGTCAGTAACAGCCACAAATAATCTCTGGTGAGTGTAACCATGAAAAATGTGAAATGTGTTTTTCCCTCAAGCTTCAAAGTAACTTCCTCCAGTCCCACAGAAACTGAATTGGTACTAAGACACTAGATCTCATTTGTCAGCTACCTCAGACATTCTCCATCAGCCCTGTCTGTGACACACAAAGCAGTGGGTAAATGCTCCCAAAAGTCTGCATTACACACCTGCATCTGCAGATGATGCCAGGATTTGCTGCTGCTATTACTACTAAAGTGAATAAATCCAGAGGTTCTGGAAGAATGTGGCATTCCTGACAGAACTCACCCGATTTAGACTTTGACTTGGTATTTAGCAAGGTTAATAAGCTTCATTTGACAGGTTGAATAATGAGGGATCTGTCACATATGTAAGTAAATAGTTGTAAGGAATAATTATCTTTGGTGTTGCATTGTTTTTGATCTTGTTTTAGTTTCCAACCAATTTGTCGGGCTCTCTTTTCCTACTAGATTTAAATGGCAGTACTCTCAGAAACCACTTTCCCAGGTAGGTGCTTTACACACCAAGAACAAGTTACTCCTCAACTTTTGGTAGGTGCTTGTGTAGTACAATGGTACTGGTGCAGCTTTTTAAATTTTACTTGGGTTGGTGCACAGTATTTTCTTCTGTGGTTTGTAACAGAAAACATGTTGGCTTTTTTTTTCCTGAAGGTTTGCCCTGAGTATTTTGAAGCATCTGGCTCTTCGAGGTATCCTCTGACACAATATATTCACATCTGTTCAACTCTTAAGAGCAGATAGTTGTGATGGGATAGGGAAAATATCTGAACCTGAACCAATTTTCTGACTGCACCACTGCATCTTTCACTCTTGACTGGAACTCTGTAATATGATTTTTTTCTAATGTGAGCCTTGCACAAACGATTTGCTCCAACTAAATCTCCTGTCACTATGGAAAGCCTGTTTATACTCTGCACTTGATAGTGAAGCAGTGGTTTCCCAACTCAAAAACGAGGCAGTAAGCCAGGAGCCTGCCTGTTCCCGATGGGACACCCTCTCCTGCAGCAGTGAGGACACTGACACACCCACAGTGCTGCTGCAGCCCCTGTTAGACAGAGACCAGGCAGGGTGAGAATGGCGCAGTCCTGACAGCGATTGCTGCCATCAGAGAAGCTGCAGTGCTGGGGAATTACAGGCCATCATTTCCTCGTGTCTTTTACAGTCACATTGTGCAAGATCACCATCAAAGACCTGCATCAGAGATGGCAGTTTGCACTGGAACTGACACTTGACTTAGTCTGTTAAGGACTTCAGTATTATTCCAACGATCTTGAACTGGGTCAGGTCCTGAAAGGAAAGCCAGTGGTGTTTGGACAGCATTAATTTCGGTTATTATGTGCATTGTCTGGTTAGACCTGTTTTTGAAATGTGCCACTACATGATGTGCTCATTACAGCAGCCTCATCGTCTGCTCCTGCCCGTGCTCAGCACTCTGCTGTAAACAGACCGCTGCGAGCCGGCCGGCACTGCAGGCAGCTCTTGTGCAACCAGTGCTGCTGGAGCCTGCTCCTGGCTGGCTGATGTGCCAGGAGATGCACACGGCTCTGAGGGACAGCCTGGCTTCAGCTCTGCCCATCAGCAAGGGTTTTGTCTGTAAGTCAGGTCAGTAACAGAGAAAATAGGCTTGAGACAGTACCTCAACATCTCTTTTTCTTCCTAATTGCAAAAGTATTTGAAAGTAATTTAATCTGATTTAATTTTGAAAGTGTTGAACTATTTAGACTGTCATATTTTAGCATTTACTGTGTTTGTGGTGGCATTTAAATGCAACAGGAATTAAATTTAAACACATCCTAGCCAAATGTTCCAAGCAACAAGTTTCCATGAGTGAGCAAGCAAATAACTTTATGCTGCTTGTTTTCCTTCTTGTCTTGCGACTCCACAGCCTTTAACTGCACCCCCAGGTCTCTCAGCCACCCCTACCATGTCAAAAAGGACCCCAAACCAAACAAAAAATAAAACACAACTGTGCTCCTTGTTAAAGCAAACAAAATATTTTGTATGTTATCCCAGAGAAGGAAGAAATAAGGAAAAACAAAACAACTCCAAACTTACAGATCTACCTGAAATGTAAGTAGCTTTATTATATCTCTGCCTAAACTCCTCTGAAGTAGTGATGAAGGAAGATAAAAAAAAGCTTTTTCTTCATCCAGGACATACATGAAAGGAAAAAAAAATGTCTCTAAATGGATAGAAATAATGTGAAACATTATGCTTTGAAATTGTTCTGTTTCTTCAAAGAGAAATGTAATAGTGTCCTATTAAATAGGTAAATCATATTTCTGAATATTGATCCTGTTTCTACAGGAAGCTATTGTCCCTGTACCTACTGAAATCTAGGAACCCTGTACACGAATCTGTCAGCTGGTTATGATTTGCAGGGAAGGAATTAAGGCATTACAAGTATACATTTATCTGGTTGTCCTGAGCTTTTTTTGTTCTTTCAGTGATTTAGAATAAGACTCTGCTTTTGGCAGAATCCTCAATATGATCAGTTAAAAGCCAATCTGTGGTTCATTCATCAGATGCTTGAACTGTCTTATAAAAGGTTACCGTGTCACATATCAGTTACGCAAATCTGAAAGCAACCATCACGTGCAAAGTGATGCAGGCACTTACAGAAAAAAAGTGGAAAAAAAAATTACTGGGGGAGGGGGCAGAGAAAAGCCCTCCTCCTGAATCTGGGCTTTACACGGAAGATCTCACTGTTTTTCCCACTACATAAGGATTTTTTTTTCTGCCTTACAGTGAGTTCAAGCCCTGAAATGCTTTCACCCAAGTTGCAGTCAAGCATTTAGGTGCTCTGCAGACCAGGATGTGGCCATTCTGCATCCTTCTGTGATAGAAATACTTTTTTTTCTTTATGCTTTTGTATTTCAATCTCTCACCCCTGTGTAAGTAAGACCTGAGAATATAAATGTATGATTCCTTGGAAAGAAGGGTTACTTAAAAAAAAAAATCACAGTTCCTGGCTTTAGTGAAGCACAATTAAGCCTTACCAGGCGGAAAGTCACCATTTGAAATTAAAAAATCATATCTCCACAGGTATGTAGTGAACATTTTTCTGGAAGTCACTATTTGAAATTAAAAAATCGTATCTCCACAGGTATGTAGTGAACATTTTTCTGGAAGTTTACACAAGCTATGTTCTGCCTAAAGGCCTAATTATAAAAATGCAAATATAGATCGATGATTCCGATGTAACGTGCTCTTTACATTCTAAAATTTCTGATGCCTTTCACATGATTAAGATTCTATGTTAAGATATAAATCAGGTTATAAACCCAGTACTTAAATAATTAAAGATTTGCTGTGACCTTCAAGACATACAGGTCAATGCAAAGGGCCATCCTTCTGGTGCTGACAGCAAGGTGGTGACGTGTTCTTCAGGTGGAGATACTCTGTGTGGACTGGCAGGCACCTAAGCAATGTCCCCTGCCATTTAGTGATACCATCAGTATCTAAAGTCAGAGGACTGATAGGACTTCAGGAAAAAATAAAACCCAAACTGTAAATGACTTCTTAAGATGAGATGCTGAGCTCTTCTCTGCACTAGGGTAAATTATTCTGGGGGTGTTCATAGCTCTGCCTGTTGTGGTTGCTGTGAGCTGGGTTTAAGGCTGCTAAATGCTCAGATTTGAACTTTCCAGCAGAGGTGACCCTCCTGTGCACAAGAACCATTCCCTTGTGGCCAGACCACAGAAGGACATGAGATGTTTGGGACACAACTGGGGTGACCCAGGTAAGCTACAGGGAGCATCACACTTCCTGTGCAAATCTGTCCTCCTTCACCTGCCTGTCTTCCTTCTGGCTTTGACCCACCTGGAATTAGCATTATAATCACTTAACAAACATCTCAATTAGTTCTCTGTGTAAGCTCAAAGGGTAACTTCTAGTGAAACCTCATTTTGTACATTATGTATGGAAATAGAAAATTTGCACTAAAAAATGGTAATTGTCTCCACCTTGGACAGTCACAGAATAGACCTCAGACATGAAAGGAGGAGCTACAGAGGAGTCTGTGTTAACAGAAATGACACACTGGGTCATAAATCTGCACCAAAAGAAGGCTCAGGCTCCAAATTCAGCTTTTAGTAGTAAAAATAGAACTATCATTACACTTGTGCTAGTGTGTGGTAGCTATAAACTCATGTGTAAAAGAAAGCTGTTTGACATGAGAATTGAGATTACTTGGTAGGAGCATAATTTTATTTTTTGTTGAGTGCAATGTGCCAGCCTGAAGAGTGTCTGAGGGTGAGTCAGCACTCTTTCACTTTTAGATTAAAAAAAAGTGCATTAAGAGCAACTTTGATTGAGAAGGCAAAGAGGCTGGCTGTCCAGGGCTGCCCTAAAACATAAGGCAAGTGTCAGGAAGCACAGAAACAATCATTAGAGAAGTTAATTCAGAGCCAATCTGCAGTAGTGGGGACAGCAAAAGTTGTTTTTTCTTCTTTCTTGAAAGAAGAAATGCCAGTTCCTCAAAAATGGTTTATGGGGAAAGTTTTGGGTTTTGAAAAGTGCACTAAATTTGTTGAAAAGTGTTCTTCCAATATTTTGAAAATGAAAAATGTGTTTTAGTATAAATTTACTTTTACTTCAGTTCTGCAAACTCTTTTTACAAGCGTCAAACATTTTCAAATTATTTTATCCTGTTATGGAATGGGAGAAAACCCATATTAACATAAGAGGTTGTCCTCATTTGGCAAAGAAAGTACTTAGGAGGAGAAATGACATTGAAATTATATTGAAGCAATGTGTAAGCCATATTCTTCATATTAACCACTGGTAATCTTTCCCTTCTCATCTCATCTTTGTTTGATCTGCATTTTGACTATACTGTAATTTTGAAAAGGACTGGTTCCTATTGCATAGTCATGTTGCAATCATTGTTTATTGTGCTGCTCTTTTATAACACCTACTCTAGGCGTATATACTTAATTCTGATCAGGAGATTAGAAAAATATGTTGTATATGAACATGCATAGTCCCAATAGGAAATGTTAGTAACCAACTCCAAGAGACAAAACTGGTGAAATCACTGTTACAGAAGATAAACTAGCTCAGAGAAGGAATGCTGCTTCTGTGCCCTGCAAATGTGTGCAGTGTACAGGCACCTGTAGGAAAACACTAATGATGGAGGGATGTGGAGCAGGATGCAAAATGTGCATCACACAATGCCCTGATAGTCAGAGTCTAGTTCAGCAGTCACCCCAAAGAAATTCTCTTCCTAGCTATGCCACTTCCTTCCTTTGGTGGATCTTGAGCAAGACATGTTTTGACGCACATTTCAACTCCAAAACCCACTAACTTTTCAGTCAGTCCTCTGGCATCTGGGACTTAGATTCTTTCTGGCTGACCAGCCTAACTTCCAGAGCTGCCCCTCTTCTTAACTTACAGAATCTGACATTTTCTAACCATTCTACCACAACTGCCCTTTGCTGAACGACCTATATTTAACTCTGGGCACATGTGAGCATTGCCTCAGGTGGCACCTTCAGTTCCCAAGCATGCACTGCAACACAGACATAGAGCATTGGTGAATACACCTGCCTTGCATCACGGCACTATGCAGCCACAGAGCATGGCTGAACACACCTGGAACTGTGCAGCCACAGAGCAT
>VZTT01061258.1:0-38027 GCA_013400855.1 Buphagus erythrorhynchus
AGCATAAGTTCTTTATTGTGTTTTTAGTTTGCTTTTTTGTTTTAATGAGTTTTACTAAAGATGAGAGTATTCTGTGGTAACAGGCAGGATGCTTCCTCTTGTGTTAAGAAATTTTCAAATGTGCTTGTTTTTTCTTGGTTTGTGGGCTGAATAAATGGTGTGAGCCTAAGGCTCTTATCCTTTATTTTGGACTCATTTGTGTGTTGCAAACTTCCTACTGATGTTTGCAAAAGTACATATTTTACTGGATATTTTCCTCTTTGGTACTTTTTCCTTATAATCCTTTTATAGTGTTCAATGGGGTGTAACACTGTAAGTAAGGTAAGTGGAACATGTAGAGGAAAGAAAATTACCGTTCTCAAGTCTGTTATGAATGAAATTATGTACAGTGTTGGCTTGACAGTACTTAAGCTACTTTGATGTCTTAGCAGCTTCTTAATATCCCTTCAGTGAGAACTAATTGTTCAGAAATGTTCCCTGGCAAATTCTGGCATCCAAAATTATAATTCCTGATTTCCTGGGGAGATCTTAGACTCAAGTCTAAGTCAGAAGCTGAAAACTGTGGAGTTATGATTCATTTAAGGTATGTTCAGTGCTGGTTTATGTATCAGGGCTACATTAAAGCACTAAAAGTGCAATATCAAGTGTCTAGAAGACAATGAACTGAGTCTCCAGTCCCATCCCAGGTGTGAATGTGATGTTGCTGTATTCTCTAGTTATTGTTGTCCTCTGTCATGTGTGAACATTGTTCACTTATTTGTGCAGAATGTTTGTCTCAATATATCTGGGATATTTTAAAATCAAAACTGCCTTATGTAATAAAGACAGAGGGTGTTGCTGAAATTGGGAGGCTCCTCATAGATGAAAGTCAGCAACACACTGTAATTTTCTAAGGCTGTGATAAACCTGAAAGCTGAGATATCACAAAAATCATGACGTTCTTCTGGAGTTTCTTGCCTATCACAGCATTTCTGTGTAACTTTGGGCAAACCAAGTAAAGTGCCTGTAAGTGGATCCTGTTTGTGTAAGGATTTCTTTGTTTTGAGTACCCAGGTTGGTATGCTGTCAGTGGATATCCCAAACTCTTTTCTCCTCAGTGACAAGGGACAAAGAAAAGTTAGGGGAAACAGAACACTCCATCCAGTGTTTGCTAAATGCTGGATAATAAGAGAAGGCACTCCTCTAGTTATACTCCCTATAATAAAAAAAAAACAACTTGATGATAAATAAAATGATGCTTTGTTCCTTATCAAATAGACAGTCACTCAATTAAAGTGATGCATCTTTATTTAAATATGCAATTGTGCAATCAGAGCATGTGCCACACTTTACATGGGTATTGGAAACACCTTCAACTTGGACACATTCTAACACCTGAGCACTTTGTTCTGCATCTGTAAAGCTTCAAGAGGCTTCCTAGGGTATGAAAAGCAAACAGAAGCATCACTGTATTTCTTCATTTAGTCGGTATTGCTTTACTGTATTGTTTTGCTTTATTTAGTAGCAATTTCCTACTTATTTTGGAGCAAACCAGCTGTGAAACATTTTAGTGACATCTTCTTGGGTCCTTCTTTCTGACTTTCGGAGGGAAGAGTGTTGCATTGTGTAATTTGTGTAAACTAATGAGCTGTACTGAAGTAGGACATATTGCAGATGGCATGAAAGGAAGTAGAAATTTCTTGGAAATGTATCTGCTGCCTCTTGTGAGCTACTTTGAAATTGCAACAGGAGGTGTACTTGTTTCTCATGAAAGCTGTGAGGCTTCAAGCTTCTTCATCCTTCACTGTAAGTGTTTATGTTCTTGGGCTAAGTCTTTCTGAAATTCCAGCTATTGATGCCTCTGTGGAAAGGCTGGAGTTGGAAAGGCTGTGGCAGGCTGAGTTGGTTTGTCAAGCCAAGCACAGCCTCTGTGCCATAGATCGGGTTCTTCTAAGTGATGGGAACCCTTCTAAGGTAAAACTTTCCCCAGCAAAGCAGCAAGGTACTAAGTAACCAAGATTTTGTTTCTGTGTGACTCAGTTGGCTAAGTGGACTCAGTCAGCAAACATAGGCACAGGCCAGAGCTGGCTTTTGCACATCCAAGCACAAAGAAAGCAAGTTGTGTTTCAGGTGGGAGATGGTGCTTTGCAGCTGCCGCTGTAAGACCGACTGCTGTACAGCACTGAAACACATAAGCCCAATCCTTGCATGCCTTTTTTCTCTTTTGGTTCCATTAGCAGAAGGGAGAACACTTTTACCTTTTACGAGTGCTGTTTTCAGAGGAAAAATACTGGAATTGCCTGGTTTCAGTCCATATTTTAGGGAGGATTTGGAGATACACCAGTATTCTATTAGAGATCACAGAAATGAGCCATGGCTGTGAAAACACGCATTATGCTGTTAAAGTGTTAAGAGATTGATTTTTCTCATAGAAAAAGGAAGGAAAGGAAAGGAAAGGAAAGGAAAGGAAAGGAAAGGAAAGGAAAGGAAAGGAAAGGAAAGGAAAGGAAAGGAAAGGAAAGGAAAGGAAAGGAAAGGAAAGGAAAGGGAAAGGAAAGGAGGAACAAAAACAAAAACAAATGTTGATCGCAGNAGGAGGAAGAAAAAAAAGAAAAAATGTTGTTTGGATGTGATAAGAATGTCCAGGTACCACGGCAGAGATAAAACATCAAATATCTTTTTTACCCTTCCTGACAATGAAACCGTGTGCCTCAAGTTCCAGGGCCGGACCCATTAAATCAGAGACTTCTCTTTCTACTGTTTTTTTTTTTCTTCTTGTCCTTCTTAGATCTTGCCGAAACCACTGTTGATACAATATTGCTCTGATGCTTTTTCCACAGTTTTTAACTCCAAGGGGTTAAGTTCCTTCGAGAAGTCACCTGGCTGAATGGGCAGAGTATGCAGTCAGACAATCTAAGGATGCTGGGCTCAGGACCCTGGCAATAGCCGGAGGGGTTATCAGTGTCCGTCCGGGTTCTCGCACGTTTCCTGAGCTCGCTGAACGGTTCCTTCAGTGCTTTTGTTTACTCCAGCGCCGAGTCTTTCCTTCAAAGGGATGCCATATGCCTGGAGTCCTCAAGCAGTGACGTAAGGGGGAGGGAAGGGGAAAACAGCTCTTTACATAAACTGCTCCGCGACTTTTTAAGTTGTTCGCACATGAATATACCGGTGCACTCTGCTTCCTCTGACCCCCTGCTCGCAGGGGCCTCGGTACCAGCTCTCCAGCTTTGTGGGATAGGGCCGTGAGGGTTAGGAAAGTTGGGATTTAAAGCGAGTGGAAGATGGGAGTGGATTAGGACAAGCAGGAAGCTGGAGGGCTGTTTGGAAAGTATTTGATAGGCGTTGCCAGGCGGGAGCAGCGCTCGGTGGACCCCGGCTTATCTCAGGGCTTTGGCAAAGCCCGGGGATGTGGAGTTGCAGGTTAAGACAAAACCGACAGGAAACCCAGAAACTGCCCGTGCCCACTCTGCAGAGCCCACGGGTGCCGCCCAGGAGAGGGGGAAGTGCCCCTGCAGCGGGACGAAGAGGAGAACCGCGCTCCTCGAGCCTCCTTCCCGGGCGGTGCCCGTGTCCGCAGGGTCCCGGTCCCCTCGCCGCGCTCCGCCTGCGCTGCCGCCCGTGCCCGCCAGGGGGCAGCGGCGCACCGGGCAGCGGGCGGGGCGCGGGCTCCCCGCCCCGGGCTGGAATCGCCGCGGCCCGGGCCGTTCCCGGCTGGAANGCAGGGAGCCCGGCCCGGGCCGTTCCCGGCTGGAATGCTCGCAGGGAGCCCGGCCCGTCGTTTCCCGGCTGGCATGCTCGCAGGGAGCCCCGTCCTTTCCGGACTGGAATGTTCGCAGGGACCCCCGGCCGCTCCCGGCCGGAATGCCCGCAGGGAGCCGGCGCCGTGGGGGATGGCCAGGGCGGCACAGAGCACGGGCAGGGCAGGCTCAGCACGACTCCTGCCCTAGGGCGGGGGGAGCGGTCAGCGGGATCCTGGCGCTGCTGGACACAGTTGGCTTCTGGAAGCCATCGGAAAAGAAAGGAGCTGGGGAAAAGCAAGAAGGGGAATTAAAATAATGCGTCTGAGCATTGTTCGGCTCGGTTGGGATGTTTCTCCTATAGGTCGGGATGCTTATGTCAGTAAAACATGATGGAAGGGCTGTATTGTTTCCCTGCTATCCATCTATACCAGTACCGTATCCTATCGTATTTTTAACCATTCAGTATGGAGCCTGCTCTGGCTGATGATTACAGAAAGAACAGAAAGGAAAAATAGATCTGCATGACAGAGGACTTCCTTCCCCGGGCTGAGGGGTTTCCCGTATCCTGAAAGCATCGATCAGAGCAGCTGGGGCTGTGTGTGGCGGCTCAGGGGGCGATGGGCGAGAGGCGCAGCCCCGGGGCTGGCACAGGGAGCGGCTCTGTGCGGCTGCGCTCCAGAACCGGCCCGCGCCTCGGCACAAGGGGCGCAGGGAGGCTCAGAAGTACCACGAGGCTGAGGAAATCGCCAGCCCCAACTTGATTAAACTGGAATTTGGATTTAAAGTTGTTTTATTCGGGGAAAATCGAAGGTGGTCTTCTGTTTCTGCCTCTGTGCTCCAACTGGTCTGCCACTGAGAGCTTGAGGAGATGAGCTAGGAAGCAGAGAGCCAGAAAGCTGTTCCTAGGTTGCAGTTTCTTTGTTCGACTTCCTACCTGGAGCATTTATATAAGAACATGTAGCCAAATGAAAAACTTGGTTAACAGATGGGAATTTCTATTTAAACATTGAATTAGATTTGTGTGAGAAATTGATACTCTGTTAGCTACCTCTGAGTTTCAAAAACAGGGAAACAAAACTGCCCCAAAATTAGAAACAAACGCCCCTGGCTCTGCCCACCACCCCAGCCTGTCCCAGAGGGGTGACCTCAGTGTTTAGGGGCAGTGAGAGTGATGGAGTACTCCACCTCCTGTGCAGGAAGCACTGCACTCACCTAAACAATACAGATCAGGTAGAAAATTGTGTCTTGCTTTGATTTGCTATGATAATACGTAGCAAATGCAGACTGGCTCATGTATTAACAGTTTCCTCAATATGCTATTGAAAGATTTCATAACTGCAACAGCACTTAAACAGCTGTTTTTCTCCAAAATTCCCCAAGTTAGAAACCCTACCTTGGTACACTGGGTTCTCTCTTGTTTTCCCACAGTGGCAAAGCAGGCTTGAAAACTCTTTGCTCACAAGCCTCAAATGGGACTCTGAAGGAAAGAGTTTAATTTCATTTTTTGATGTAGGAAGTTAACAAAATTAGCATTATTGTGCTCTGCAGGGCGAGTGCTGTGCAGGCCAGCCAGCCACACTGTGCTAAGCTCGGTGCAAGGTGCCCTAGCTGCTGCTATTTTGTACACCTCTCCAATTATTCTTGCTGACTTTTAGAATGAAAATTATTCCCTTTAATAATATCTTTTTGGAGAACTGAGAAGTATTCAGAAAAACATACTTGCTCCTTTCTCCACATGGCTGTGTCAAGGAGGTCACTTGGCTCAGGGGTGCACCAGGGCTGTTGGGACATTAACACATCCAGCAGCCCCTTAGCAAAGGGCCTGGAGCTGCACCACAGTCCCATGAAGGCAGGACCCTCCTGTGCTGCTGATGTATCATGTGCTGGCCTGGGCAGGGCAGGGCTGCTCATGCCAATGTCCTGGGCCTGTCTGCCATGGAAAAATGCATCCCCTCACAAATGGAATAGTTTTTCACTGTGGAAAACAATCCTTCATCACACTGGTGTGCAAAGTCACCTCCCGTGCTTAGGCACAAACTGAATTACCTGATTAATGTTAGTCTTCATCTGTACTTTCTGACTGGGCTAATTTTAGAGCTTGGAATAAGGTTGACAATGGATTCAGTTGGTCAGAAATAGCTATTCTGCTTTGAATACACTGAGCTGGATGGAGATGAATTTCCTCACAGAGGCAGGTTGTTGAAGCTAAGTGGGTTTTGCCCATGTAGTGTGTCCTCTGCAATTAGCCATCAGGGCAGGGCCCCTTTCAGAGCTGGGCAGTGGACTCAGCTGGGATCCTCAGCACCTGTGAGGGCCCCAGTCCATCCAGAAAGAAACAGGAGGCTCCTGCAGTCATCCCAACCTGTCTGCCAGCCCCAGCCTTTCTCTGTGGGATGGGGTACCTCAGCTCCCTGATGGCAGAACTACGAGCTCCCTGGAGGCACAGGCTTGTTTTGGTGCTGTTTATTTATGGCACCTTGCAGGTGACACTTCACTGTCTGTTTTGCAGGTTTCTGTTTAAAAATAAATGCTGTGTCAAAAAATCGTTGCAGATGTCTGGAATGTTTTGGAGAATGACAAGGTTTGGGAGGCACACTTGTCTATGAATAAAAGTGGGTAGAAGTTCCCTTACAATCTCTCCCCAGTATATTTGCACTTGTGAGCCCCTTCCACATCTGCCTGTCCCCACTGCAGTGCTGTGGGTCATGGTTATGCTGCCATCACACAGGCCTGTGACAGTGCAGTGTCACTGGGAAGGTACCACAGCCACCCAAGTCAGTGTGCAGGGCTGTGTGGATACATTGGTATTTCAGGGAAGTCTTGAAAATAATTAAAATTCCATCTGGTCTCTTCTTTAAGAAAAATACTGCCAAAGAGAAATGGGATGCCAATACCCTTTCTCAAGTTTGATAACCCTCTCTGTGGGGCCCTCCTTTCATACTGCAAAGCACCTGCCCAGTGGGGATTTGGCCGTGCTGGGTATGCCCACCACACAGTGTGCCCCTTCCCCATGCCCACTCTGACTCCCAGGCTGATGGAAACATTGGAGGTGAGATTTCAATATTGAGGTTCAATAGGAATGAAGCATGGCAGGGATGTTGTTTCATGAAGAAATTGTTTGAGAGCAAATTGCCATGGATCAATGTAATCTAATTCCTTTGCTTCTGTGATCTAAATACATGCTTTAATAATTTATTAAGGGGGAGCATCTAACAGACAGGAGGGAAATTATGAAGGGTGGTTTAACAGAAAGTGGTATAGGGCAATAAAATATTGAAGTCAGTCATTAAAAGGTGGGTGATGTCGAAGTAGTTAAAGGTGGGAGGAGAGAGAAAGTAAAACAGCCTTCGCGTGTTGGGCAGGAAGCCCTTCAGGACCCCTAGAAAGTCCAGTGGGTGTGAGGTTTGTTCTGTGCCTTTCCATAGAGATCCTACAGGCATGGGCTAGACTAAAGAGTCTTTAATCTCTGAAATAGATTTTAACTTAAAACTGAAGAGATACTGTGGGAGGTTTCTGGTTCTCAGAATTCACTGCTCTTTTCTTCTCTGCTATTAGCTTAGCTCACAGAAAGGGTTTGTCATAGCTTGAGCTGCTGGACTTGGGGCAGAGCACCCCTAAAGCAGCCTTGCAGGCAGCTTGGTGCTGTTGAGGGGCTCAGGTGCACAGAGCCATCCAGGTGCCACTGTGTCAGCCATCGTCCCTTTCCTCTTGTTGTATGGCCCATTTATGGAAGAAAGTAAAAACAGACAAAAGCTGTTCTGAGGTGCTTTTAAAGAAAAACATCCTCTCTGCTGACACTGTCTGTCCACAGAGAGTGAGAGGGCAGAAGCTGCACAGCAATGACAGTATTTGGGGCAAAAATAGCACCAGGAGGTACCGGGAGAATTTAATTGTATTGAAAGTTTAACAGCTCTTGTTCAGATGTTTGAATGTAAGTATTCAGCTGAGTCTCACCAGGATCATAGAGAGTGGTACATTCTACGTCTTCCTGGACCTTATTTTCTGTACATTTGGGGGTCCTCAAACAAACTGACACACAGGGAATGTGGGTCCCGTTCACACTGTGTCTTTGCACTTTCTTGTGCAAAAGCTTTTAGCATGGACATCACATAGACATCACTTGGTAAACAGCAAGAATGGAGGCTTTGGGGGGGGGGCAGGGTTTGGATTTTTTTGCCTTATTATATCTTTAAATACCTTATAATGTGCTATTTAGGTTCCTGGACACAATTCTGCGTTAAATAGAATGCAATAGGAAGGACTTACCTGAGACTTGCTCTGCCTTTCAGACAAGGACTTGTCCAGGACACCAGTTTGATTTTCTGCTACATTGGAAATTCTTCCTTACAGCTCTGAAGATGTCTCTGAACTGCAGGGTCCTGGTGATGGGACAGTCCTCAGGCTTGTGAGTGCTCAATGCTCCATGTACCCTTGATTTTGCACCCAATAACAGTAATCGTAGGAAATTGTAATTTGCATTGATTTTCTATATATTTAATGTTTTTTAAAGTTTACTCTGCAGAAAAGCATCATTGATCTCTTATACAATTCTGGATCCTGGCTGTACTCTGTGATCTCTTCATGTATTTCTTTTGCTATTAATAGTACTTACTGATTTGTATGTATTGAGTGATTTTAGTCAAAACTATTTGGAGGCCAAATTTTCTAGGGACTTCTTGCAGTTTTACAATATCATTACTAATGGGATGAATTTCAAATACATTCAAATTTGTTTAATATTTATCAGTCTGAAGTCTATGTAAGTATTGCTTCTGGCATGCCTGCTCTAAATGGCCAGTGTACATAAGGAAAGGTTTGTATCCATGACATTGCTTCAACACTAAGGCACAGAAATAAATAAATGCAACAGTAACACTTTGCCAAACTGTATTCCAGACAAAATCCTTCCCCCCACTTTCATTCACCTCTAATTATGACTGGCCCCTCCCCTCTCCCCCCTCTTGCCAGGCTTTCATTCCTGCATTTATGTGGTGCTCCGGAGCTGTTGGTTGGAGGAGCTCCACAATGGGGACAGGAGTTGGGACAGAGCGGCTGACAGGAGTAATGGCTTTGCTTTGTAAGTCTGTCATCTAATGCTTAACTAATGCAGAATTACTGTCAGCCTCCCGTGGAGCTCACTTTCCTCTCCACCTGAATGCGTAATGACTCCGTGGCAAGGAATTTGAAAAAAAACACTTAATAGTTGGACATTTAGAAAATTAGGAAAGTAGCGGAATTTTGTCAGGTTATTGTCTCTCCAGCTCTCTCCCTGTCCCATGACAGGTGTGGGACAGGAGGTACTGCAGACCTGCCGTGCCAAGCCCCTCCCTGGGCAGCCTCTGCCCACCGGGCACCGACCTCGCTGGGATGCAGCGCTGCCTGCGACACCAGCAACCACTGATGCCTGAGGCTGTCTGGTCCAGTTGGGGCCGACTTCCCCTGAAGGAGTGCTCTGCATGCAGGAATCTGTCCCCGGTGCCAAGCCCCTTGCTGGCAGCTCTGTCCCACAGCAGTGCCGGTGCGTGGGACTTCTCCTGGGCTGCAGTGCACCCTGGAGCCACCGCGATGCTTCGCCCCAGAGAGCAGAGCCGTCCCTGCTGAGCTCTTGTCGCTCAGTTTGCAAACCCCTCTGGAACCATGTGGGAGGAAATATGTTTTCTAAATGGCAGTCATTACCAGCTAATGGGAATGTTAGCAAACGGGGAGAGCTTGGAGACGCGGGGGTGGTCGAGAGGGGCCAGCAGGAGGGCTGTGCCACAACAGGAGCTTGGCAGGATGTGGGGGCTTGCTATGGGCAGCCCAAGACAGTCAGTGCCTCCAAAAATGACTGCTGGACCTGGTGAACTACAGCTTGGTAGGATGGAGGCAAACCCAGGTGACATCTCCTTGTAGTTAGGATTATGTTCCCACTCCTCAATGTCTGTTCCCTCCCACAGAGGGGCCCAGTGGTGTATGGGAACATATGTGTGTTTCCATGCTAGTTTCAGACAAAGTGGTCTGGGTTACTTTTCATCAATTTTGGCTCAACTCTGCATGGGCTGTAGTGGCCTGCAGCCTGCCCCAGTGACACAGTGGCACAGCTGAAACCAGCTGTGCTTTCTGGAGATACTACTGGGTGAGAGGCAGTTCTTTGTCCAAGTTCCAGTACTCCTGAGGTCTCCCTGGAATCTGCACCAGAATCATTCTAGATTGTGCATTTCTACCCGGCTTGTCTGTCATCAGGGACATTTGGAAAACAGCCTTGACCTCCCTGCTTTGGGCAGGAAGTGTTGATGTGCATAGAAAAATTTTGGAGGTGGAAATATTTCCATGGATGCTGTTAAAAAAGTTACACATCACCTTCTTCAGTGAACTGAGTATCCTGTTTTCACATGTGGTGCAATAGCTGTGTTAGATCACAACTGAAGAAAATTGGCTGAGCAGAGATACCTGCTGTGAGTGGACAGTTGTGAGCTCCTCAACACAAGGATGGGACCACCCTGCCATGTGGGAGGATGTTCTCTGGCCTCAGTGGTCAAATTTGAATTTGCTATTGTTGGTTTTTTTCCCTATATACTACTTTTCAGCTAGCAGAAAACATTCAGGAGAATAATTGTGTTGAAAAAATTTAAATCTACCATAATTTCTCAGTACAACCACCAGGGAAAATACATGGCACATATAAAGCAGTGTCAGAGGTGATTGGTGTTTAGTCTTTGAAATACTGAATCTTGTATTTGAAAACCCAAACATGAGCCAAAAGCACAGAGCAAAGGTTGGAGGTGCTGGGCTGTTGTGCTGAAGTGGGTGATGGCAGGAGGCTGCAAAATGAGCTGGTGCCTGGCTGCTTGGCCAGCCTCATCACAGGCACAGGATTTCAGGAGGAGGTACCTGCATACAGCTGTGGAAAAGGCTGGCAGAATCCTTGGGAGCACAGCCAGTGCCCTGCCCCGTGACCATACCCTGCCCTGTGCTGCCACAGGTCACAGGAGCCTTTGATCCATGTGTGCTGTGTTATGTCCATGCTGCCTGTAGAAGGGCATGGCTATAAAGTGATGTAAACCCTGGGGAGGAGATGCCTGAGCTGGCTCCCGTTCCCAGCAGTGCCCGGGGCTCAGGCAGAACCTCCCACTGGCTTGTTAATAACCAGATGTGGAGCAAGTCCTTGATGCTGGGATTTAATATGGGCTGTACTTATTAATGCATCTGAAAAACGGAAACCACAAGTGAGATGCTATCTGCAAGTTGCACTAATGGAAGGATTGTTCCATTTTACTTAACACGAGCCGTTAAAACACCTTTCAATAAATAGCCTGTGCATAAAGAAATCTAGGAAGCAACTGGTCACTGAACCTTGGTATTTGTGCACTCGTTTGCTGAGAGAATAGAAAATATGCTTAATTAGTTAGAATCATTAATTTAATAAGGACTTACCGCTTTTGAAAACAGATTTGAAAGCTATTTGTGAAGGCTGTGTCTTTCAAGAATATGTTGCACATGTTACCTGCCCAGAGTGCCTTGAGGCTGGTACCAGACAGCCTGGTCTGCATACCTGAACTCACCACTGCTGTAGTGACAAATTGCAAAGCCATTAATCTGTCATGCACTTCTGGTTTGCTTCTCTCCACTGTGTCTAATCCAGGCTCTCTGATGTGAGCTGATGTCTCAGGGCTCCTTTGCAGATCATGGCACCTCCAGCAACTGCTTGCTGTGCCCAGACCCGTTAATGTGTCCAAAGCAGGGTAAACATTTTGAGTTGGACTAGCGCAGTTTGTGTACCTTTATTCCTTGTGCCACACCACTCTTCTTGTGGCTGACGCTTAAACTGAGTGAAAAAACAAACAAACAACAAAAGCAGGAGATAAGGAAGGGGTTAGGCAAGAGGTCTGTGCATCCGTAACTGTCCCACAAACTGACTCAGCTGCTGGAAATCAGCATATTTGCCACCCTGTTCCCCAGGCTCTGTGAAATGCTTGGTGACCTGGTAGACCTTTGCCATGTAGGATATTTTTGTCTTCATGTGTTTCCAAGGAAGGTAACTCAAATTGCTTTGGGAAAGTATCCTAGGTCCCAATGCAGACAAACTTGCACAAGGTTCTCAGGGCCCAACTACTTGAATTCATGGATCCAGACCACCAAATTTCTCAGCTTTAGAGCCTTGTCTCCTGTAATCTGCCAGTGCAGCAGAAACAGGAAGTCTCACCCAGCACATTTCCTCCTGCCACGCGACATGCTTGCTTCTTGCCCTGGAAATCCTCAAAGTACTGTAGCAACTGTATTTTGGGCACCCAGGTTATTGTATCCTGTTGATTCCAAATCCAGTTTACCCCCTTTACTTGTAAAGGATGTTTTTTCCTGACTGCAGCTGTTGTGACCCAGCCTGACAGCCTAGCTGGAGCAGTTCCTTTTCAGGGATTACCATTGGTAGCTGAGATTTTGCCAGTCAAACTGGGCCTTCAGAGGCAGCTACAGCAATGCAGCTGAGACATGTGCATATCTGCAGCCAAGGTCAGTGTGGCCATAGAGACTCTGCTCTCCAATATTTCTGTATGACCAACTCACTCGTGACACTGGGTCGAGTCACACAAGGTCTGTTGGTGGGTAGGACAAGTACACAGTTGTTATGTATTGTTCAGTCATGCCCTGTACCAGATTCTACCATTTCCCAATAAAGGGAAATTGACCTTATGTTTACACATTGTCCTTAGAAAAGCTTATTTCCACATCATAGCAACCACAGTGACCTCCCAGGCTTCCACTCTTGGGTCTTCCAAAGCTGTACAAAATGAAGGAGTGTTTGCTCAGCTTTTCCAGGGCTCCTGCACTTCTGCCAAGAAGTGACAAACATGGTATGCTTACCTAGATCCATGTGGGCCAAAAATTAGCTACAGCCACGTCCAGCTGTCAAATGACTTAATTGGACTGGACACCTTCATCCTTTACAGAGTTTAGATCTCTCCTTCAAACTGCCACTTCCACATTCTATCGATGTGTTCCCTCCCCACAGCACCATCTCCTAAAAGGCACAGCTCTAATTGTTTTGTTAAATGCGATGCACAGTTTGTAGAATCCATTATCTCTTTTACATGATCCCTTTTGTAGGGGAGGCTCCATGCGGGCTCATTCGTGTAGTTCCAGCAGACCTAAAAAGTCAATCTGCACCTCTTCTTGGTACAGCTCCATCTGCAGAAATCAGAGCATAAACGCAGAGTGAGAAAGGGCAGCAACAACAAGAGCAGAAGAAAGCAGCGTGCCTGGGAGAGGGATATGAGGAGTAAAAGAGAGAATTGTCTTTGATGTATTCGTTTCCTCTTATTAGTATCCATCTAGTGGTGCTCAGGCTGAGATAGCTGACCTGTCCAAAAGTTAGTGATCCACACACAATCCACTCCCAATAGTGCAAAAGTACAGACATCACAGAACGAAAATAGCAGAAGTCAAGATAAAGGAGGAAACCACGGGCTGCCAGATATGAGTGGGAATAACCTAAGTTCACCCAAGTGGCAGAGGTACTATCTTAGTTTGTGGAGAGTGAGGGGAAAAAATGTCTTAACAATCTCATTCTCCCACCTATAAGCACATCTCTTCTGTTTTCTATGCTGCTACTGCTAAAGACTGCCCACGCTTGAAAGGACCTGGCAGGGTACAAGGTCAACCTTACACAATTTCCTCTAATTGTGTGGGTCTGGCTGACCTCCTTATTCCAGTGCAAGGAGGGATAACGGCAGGCAGACATGACAAGGGAAAAAGACAGCCAAAACTTTTCCTGTCCCTGTATCAGGAGACTTCCTACCATCACAGAATGCAATTTCCATAAAACAGGCTCTGGGTGTGTGGGTCGCTGGCTCCTCCCATGGCCTGCCAAGGACCACAGTCTGTCTGCACTGCCCACACAAAGCACACAAAGCACACGGCAGGAGGCACAGGGCATTGCACATCCAAATGAGCCCAGCCTGCCTGGAGTACATGGCAAGCTTAGGTTTGCTCCACTCTCAGCTTTCTGTTCCTCTGCCAAGGCATTGGGCTGTTCTGCAGAATAGAAAAAGAGGGGAAATACACTTGTATGTGTCTTCACCTGTGTGCTGTGAGCCAGCCCTGCACTCTGCTGCATAATTGTCTCCTTCAGCCACAAGTCCTGGACATGCTATGTGCTCTTTTCTTGATTCAGAGGATGGTGTTGCAGAGAGTGTTTTGCTATTTGCAGGAGATTTGCATCATCTGCATGGGTGAAAGTGATAACTCATGCCCTGGGTGACCCACCACCTAGACATTTTGTGATGGCCCCCAGAACATAAACCACACCAAATCAGAGGGAAGTGCATCTCACAGCTCTCCACAGCAGCACTTGGACAGCTCTTCCCAGTGGGTTTCTGTAAGTCTTGCCAGTCCTGGAAGGAGGTGTGTTGGGCATTGGTACTAGCTTAAAAATTTATTTGAATTGCTCCCTGGGGACATGACCAGCTCTGTGTTCAGCTCCATTGGAAAGAGTTGAGAAGAAATTTCACAGAGACAGTAAGTCAACAGATTTCACTCATAAGCTGATAGGTATCGCATCATAATAATCTTTTGACAAAGGGATGTCAGTTCTCCAGAAACTTAGCTCAAGAAAGCAGAAAATGAAAACTTGCTACAAGTTTTTATTGCCAGTGCTTCACATCCAGTCACAGGGAGCCTGCACTGTCTCCTTTCTCAGTGCTTGTGTTCCTGAGGAAATGAAAATCTAATAGATGGACAGCAGTAAAATATATCACTGGCTCTTAAAACTATGGGAAATAGCATCACAGGGAGTAATTATTCAGAGCCACTAAAGAGTTCTGTAAAGAGGAAATGTGTTTTTAGAACAGATCTGTCTGCTAGAAGAAGCTGCAGGGTGTGCCCTGGAGCTCTGTGGCTGTGCTGGCCCAGGGCTGGGCTGCTAACAGCAGCAAGTTGATGTGCCATGAGAAACACTCGAGCAAGAGGGAGCATGCTGTCCCCTCCTGCAGCAGGACTGCTGGCAGTGACAGCTGTGGCACCTCCTCTGCTGGCACTTGGTGGCTGGAGGCACGCATCCTGGTGCTGGGAGTCCTCTCTGTCTGCTACCTGTCCATCAGGTTGCAGATGCACTTTGGAGGGTGTAAAGGACTATTGTCTTGATTTTCCTGCTAATATCTTATCACTGTGAGAGAAAAGGTAAAACACTGTTAATTGTCAGAGGAGCCACGTGCCTGCAACTGCCATTGACTCTTGTGGGACCTTCAGATGCTCAGCTCATTTGCAGTGGCCCTCCCCAAAACACATGCTTATTTAAACTGTATGTGCTCATGGTTTTCACTGTGCTTTTCTGGACCTTCTGCAGCTCATGGTGGGTCGCCACTTGTGCCAGTGCCTGGAGCTGCTGCCGCTGATGGCTGAACCACACTGCTGACTTCTCCACTGGCATCACTTAGCAGAGATGGGGCTGTGTCTGGGGTTTTCCTCACCTCCTTCAAGTTCCTTTTCAAAGGTCTCACCTCACTCCTGCTGAAGGAAACACCAGCAGTTGAACTGCGAGTGTGGCTGGCCCTGGACCTGCACCCAGCTGCTCCCTGGGCACTTTCTGGTGCCACCCTGCACTGCTGGGGCTCAGGAAACCAATCTTGTCTGTGGCTGGTGTGAATGCCATCAGTGCTGGCCTCCCAGACCTGCTGGAGGTGAAATGTATCCAGTCCCCCACACAGGGAGTGAGTATGGCGAAAAAGCCTGGGGGCTGCATCCACCTCCGGCTCCTGCGCTCTTCATGCCCCAGTGCCATCCTCCTGCACAGAAACCCTGATGAATTGAGATTGTGTGTGCAGGATATTCAGCCTGCTGCTCGTGCTTGCAAGAGCTTTGCCTGGCCCTGCTGAGGAGATCCCAGGTCAGTCTTGCTGGACCAGTTTTCAAAAGCAGCCTTTAAATCTGGGCTCTGCAATGGCTCTCGCAAGCGTCTGGGCGAGCCGGAGCGCTGCTGCTGACTGCGAGTGGGAGGGGTGCGGAAAATCCCCCGAATGAAAAAGTGCAGAGGTTGGCCCTGGGCTGTCTTGAAGGAAGAACATTGTATCTTCTTTTCTAGCTTTTATTTTCTGCCGAGGCGCATATGGAACAGCCGTCTCAAGTTATGTGAGGGTGTTAAAATGTGCAAAAGAGAACAAAATGGGAAGACGCTGTTTAATAAATAATGGGTTGACACGCCAGCATCATGAAGATACAGCAACTCTATGTGCCCAAGACACCACATGGCCACGACCCCTTGGGGGTGATGTACTAGGGCCAGACCTGCACCCTTCAACACTGCTTCCCTCCAGTGCTTGCAAGCCACCCCAAGTAAGCACAATCCCCTGGTTTTTACTCCAAAGGCTCAGTGCTCATCTGCTGTTAGCTGCAGCTAATGACTCATGGTCCATGGAGAGCTTTCCAGTTGCACTGTTAAACCCTTAGATATGCACTTAAATCTTATGTTAACAATAAAATGTGAAAATGTGTATATCCAGGTAAAGGCTTCATGGAGAATGGAAGCATGAGGCTCAAAAATATCTTCACTATATAAATATTGTGTTTATTAAGAGGGTAATGTTATATATATAATTTGCCAAGGAATTTCTAGCTGCCTGTTTTCCTGAGTGTCATGGTAATATCTTGGAATAATTACTAGGTAAACAGACAGCCAGACAGATTTAGCCTTTAATGTAACAGAGCTTTTTAAGGCTGGATGTAGTTTGTTACTCCCCATGCTGTGCAATCATACCCAGCTGCCCATCATGTAGGGCTTCCTGGGCACTGGGATCAGATGGTGTTATGGCACTTTGAAGGTCTATCCCTGGTATGGATACCATTAAATAGTCTTACCTCAGGCTTTGCAGGATTCAGGAGTGTGAAGTTGTAGGGAATGGTGGGTATAACTATATGAGGAAAAAGAAGAACTAATGCTGTGGGATAAATGCATACCCAAATATTTTTAATTTTTGTTGTTTAAAAACCAGCTTATGCCCAGAAATGTTCAAGATGAGAGCCACCATCCTTTTACCTTTTTGGCCAACAAGGATGCAGGCTGCAGGAACCAGCAGTCCATGGAAAATAGAATCTAATTCAAAGACTGCATAAAACTACAGCTGGCTATAAATCACAAAATTTAACCTCACATCCCAACTGTCCTACATTTTCCAGGAATGCATTTATTTTTCAGTCTTACATTTACCATTCTGAAGGTTACCAGAAATTAACATGAAGCCCATTTACCCCAATGTGGTCATTTAAGTTTCTATGTGTGTGCTGCCTGGAACAGCACATCAGTGATTGCTCTAACCTCTATAACCACAATTTACCAGCTGACATGAAAGTTATGGTGACACAGAAAGTGATTTTATTTAATACTGAGTGCACCTAGGACTGAGACTCGTTCCCTTTTTTGGGGAGGACAAGCCAAGAGTGAAGCAAGGCCTCATGTGGGATGGGGCTCCAGAAGGAGGGATAGATGCTGAAGCAGTCACCCTTGTCCTACTCTTTGGGCAGGCTATTGTGCCACAGAGACACTGGGTTTGCTTGATGTAGAAATTCCGGATCACACAGATTTACATTTCTGCCACAGGAAACATCTGATGCTTTTATTTGGGGTAGCCACTATGGCAAGTACTATTTTCTCCAGTTAATTTTAGACATGATGAAAACCTAATTCCTTGGGGTTGCTCCCGGTGCCGGAGCCTGAGAAGCGCAGCACCGTGTCGGTGATCTGTTTTCCACTGGGGCTGCTGTGATGTGCTGCTCCACACTGCTCCAAAAGAACTGGGGCTGCTGTAATTAACATAGCAAAACCTTGCTTCTGGTGCCAGTTAATTCCTTATGTTTATATGGTGAAGAGTGATGAAGAGTGGAACTAAAATATTCAATGTTGGAAAAAGGAAAAAGAAAGGCAAAACCAGAAAAAAGGTCATGGGGATGAAACCAACTCCTGTGCACAGAGAATTAGGCTGAATTGGCAGGCCCAAGGTGTGGTGCAGTGGCTGGGAAGGGCTTGGAGAGAGCAAGGAGAGACCTCCCATCATCCATTTTCCTTGAAACAAAGAAAACCATGGCAAAAATCTTGCAGTTACATTTGCAGGGTGATGAAGGACAAGAAATCTGCTCGCTGAGCAGGACCTCCAACAGTCTCACCTCCCAGTTAGTTAACTGGTGTCTAAATGAGACCTGCGGGTGTAGAAAGCGGGGAGCAGGAAGGGCTGGTGCTCTTCAAAACAGGTCGGTCTTAAAATACACATTTCACTATCCAGACAAAAATGAACAATTTGCATATTTTACCTAGAATATTGTGAGTACAGTGCAGCTCCTGCTGCTAGACTTTTGCTGACTGCTGATATAAGGTTTCAGGCTGAATATTTCTGGATTTTCACATTCCTCTCCACGTGGAGCTGCACCTTTTCAGAATCCCCCAGTAACAGCACTGATGTTTTTACACTTGTATTTAATTCATCAGGACCTTCAGTTCTCAAAACTGGACCTGAAAAAAAATTTGAATTGAAGGTTAGCTAATTGCTGCCAGAAGCAACACCTACTATTTGTGTTTGAGGAACATGGAGACTGGGACTCTGTGAAACTCAAGGAGGAGAGGCAGCATGGCCCTAGTGTCACAGGAAGCTTATCAAGAGAGGAGTAATTGTAGATTTCTCTTTGTGAGGATAAACCAAGGAGTCAGTTACACTTAAATGAGGATATGCTTAAGTTAATTTGATTTTCATACTAGATAAAGCATGGTGATCATTCACCAAAGCACTTGAGCTCAGAAGAAAGCTCTTTTTGGCCTGAGGAAGGCATACACTGAGACCATTTAAACTCTAGCTTCCCCTGCCCATGGACAGCGTTGTCCTCTGGAGCCAGCTGGGCTTCTGGGGAGACTGCCTCCCTTCCCCGGGGGATTGGTCCCATCCACATGGATGTTTTCTAATTCTCTTCAGCCCAAATGGGTCACATTAGGGCAGATCAGCATGAACCCATCTGCCTGCGAGCTGGTGCAGGAACCCCAGAGAGGTGCCTGACAGCCATGTGGAGGGGGAGGACACTGGACATTGGTGTGTTCAGCAGATGATGCCCTAATACAGTTTCCAAACAGCGTTTTGCATTTAGGTTATGCTGACAGGGAGTACCCTGCAGCTAAGCAAGAAAAAAATCCCCAGATTTGCATGCTTGGGGGTTTGCACCAGTTTCTCTTCAGCTGTGAATAAGCAGTGCAAGTGAAACTGGGCTGCAGGTTCTGCAGGCAGGCAAAGCTCAAACGATTTGCCAGGCCAGACGTGCCAAGGCAGCAGAGCCATAGCTGAACCCAGGCATCCCCTGCCTCGTGGGCAGCTGGTACCCTCAGCCTGGCTCCACACAAACATCCCACTGATGGGTGCCTGGCTTCCTTGCTGCCAGGGCCAGCTTGTTTTTCTGGGCAGGAGGCAATGTTGCAGACAGCAGAGTTGCTCTCCTGTGTGCTACTTAGGAGGACCTCCCATGCCCCAGATACATCAAAGTGTATAACGTTAGCTCCTCATGGAAGCGCTGGGATTCTGCTTCAGGAGTTTGCAATGTTGGGGCTGTTTCTCGCTGGGAGAGCAAGACCCACGGGTGCTGGTGGTGTGGGCAGTGGCAGCAGGCAGCTCAAGAATGTGGCACCTGCAGGAAGCAGAGACCTGCCAGGAGTTGAAATTGGATGTCCCTGCCAGGACCCCCGTGGCACCGGGCACCGGGAGGTCCCTGCTGGTGTTAACCTCACTCACATCTTGCTGCTGCACTCTCTCCAGGGATGTGTTTGTAATGGGGTTGGAGGGTGCCAGCAATGCATAAGAGTGACAGACAAGCTGTTACACTGTTATATTTTGCTACCTATCATTTTAATGTCACTTTTAATGTATGAATTATACCCCCATTGTGTGTAATTATATTTCTCCTCCCAACTCTGCTCAAGGAACAATGAAAAGATGGAGCTGTTAATATTAAAAACAGCACATGTCTCTCAAAAAAAGTTAGAGGTCACACCTTAATTCCTAGTGCATAAGGATAGTTAATCAAAAGATGATGGGACTAGAATGAGTATGGGGACAAAAATATCCTGCACAATTTCTTGTGGAATTTAATTAGAAAGGAAGTATTAATAGCATCTGTATGTGCAACTCTATTTTGCCTTGTAATGTGGGTAGCCTTACCTGGAGCCAACTGAGGAAAAGCCCATTGAACTTCTTTTTCTTTCCTCTTATTTTGTTTTTTTGTTTGGTTTTTTGTTTTCTTTTCCTTCCTTTAATAAAGGAAAATAATGAGCCACAATCAGTAATAATAATAATAATAATAACATCAACAAACTCCAGCAGGATCAACTTCCTATCAGCTCTCTTTAGAATTTCTCTTTTAGGTCAAGAGATGATGCTAATCGATGAACCATTTTGCAAAAGTTCGTGCTCTACTTGTCCCAGTAATGAACCTTCAACCTTTAATTCTCTTAGTAGCACGTAGTTCCTAGATGGGAAACTCACTGTGGGGGCCTTCATGTTGAAAAGCCAATTATTTATGCTAACTGGGGGCTTAGTAGTGTTTGCCTTTGGTCCCTGGTTGCTTGGGCAGGCCTGTTCCAGGCCGCCCCGACACTGCGGGATGAGAGCTGGCTGCAGATCAGAGCTTCCAGGCCGCTTTCTTCCCAAATGAGGGACTCTGCTCCCAGGGCAGGGACCTCCTTCTGCCTTCAGATTCACAGAGTATGCCTGCTGGATGGCATGACTGCAGAATGTTTTAGCAGAAATATAGATAGTTCATTATAACAAAGAATTGGATTTCATTCTCTTGCCACTCAAAACAAACTCAGGTTTTTAATATTCTTTTTCATTAATTTTCTCACAAGATGAGAAAAAACTGAATTTAGTCAGTGTCTTGCAACTTGATTTCAATTACGAGATCATAAAGCAGATTCTGGTTTTAATGAATTTAAAAATTAAGGCCTTGTTAAATGAATTCACCATGGCTTGTAAAATGCTTTGTTCAGATGAAAACTGCAACTAAAATGTGAAGCATTTTTTAATGGTTATTTTGTTTACTTTTCCTTTACTTGCCCACAGGTGGGCTGGAGGCTGGCTGGGGGCAACGGGCAGAGCATGGCCTAGTTGTGCCTGGTGCTGGGGCTCGGGTTTGCAGCTCTGCTGGGATGTAATGGGAGATGTGGACCATGGGGAGGTGAGAGAGTGTGAGGACGAAGCCAACACTAAATAGGATGGGTCATCCCTTGTGGTCATACATCTGTTCCCATGTGTGCTTCAATGAATGCTCTATATGAGGCAAACAATCCATTCTTCAAACGCCTCTTTCTTTTTTTAATTATTTTTTTTCTGACTAGCAATCCTGACGCTAAAGGAGATCAAGCACATAAACCCAATTAAATTTCATCTTTAGTCCCCAAGAACACTCTGTTGCTGGTGCCAGAGACCTGAGTGAAGCCAACCCCACTTGTGCCACTTCCTTTAGCTGGGGCCGAGAACTTGTCCAGTGGTTTCAAAACAGCAGAAAGTATGCTCAGGTGTCCCCTAGGACACCTCTGCCCAACATAAATGCTTTAAATTCTTTCTGCTTCTTCAGATCATTGTTGTATATTCAGAAATATGCCTCTTCTTAGGACAATAAATGACCTGCACAGCCCATCAGTAGTGTCAGAGCCTTCCCGTGGCAGTGCCTGTCCCTCAAGGAGCACAGACCAGACAGCCATGTGGAGCAGCAGCAACTGCAGGGAGACAAGATGTCTCTCACACTGGCATAAACAAAGACCATTGCCAACCAAATCACTTGGCAAACTAAGTTCCTTGCCCTGCTGTTTGCCCACTGAGGTTTTATGGCATCACAGGTAGAAAAGAAGCCAAAGTTTTTGCTGAGGTGCACCATAAAGTGACGGTGTTTCAGCAAGAGCCGCCTCCTTAGTGCTGCTGTCAGGAGGCAAGATTCCCAGAGCAGCAGCAGTGGGATGAGCCCCTCACAGCAGGGATGGCCAGAGTGGGGAGAAGTGGGAATGGGCAGAGGGGGAGCACAGCAGGCCGCTCTATTGGCAGATGCCAATTAGGAAGGGGGAGCACTTGGCTGCCTCAAAGCTAGGATTTCTACTTCCCTAGGCAAAAGAGCATGTTATGCAAGGGAGGTTTGCATTGACCTTTAAAGACAATCTCTGCTAAGCATTCAGACTGTTATTTTGTAGTAGCACCCTGTTTTCCTGAAGATTCTTCAGTGTGGGCTTCTGAGGAAAACTGAGATCTTATTTTATATATGACATATACAGGATGACTTCTCATCATGTCTGGCAAAGATTTAAAAAGTGTATGTGGGAGCAAGAATCATCTGGGCATGAATGTTAAACATAAACCTTCTGGAATAATTTGAGGCTGAGGGCCTGCACTTAGATCACTGACTCAGCTGAGTGATTTTTATGATTACATGGAGCTAGACAACATGCTAAGGGCTGAGCACCTATGTGAACAATAAATAATCTCACCATTTGCATTCTTCTAGCGTGCCTGCTTTTCCAACCGATGGCCTTGTCTATCTTTTGGAGGTGGTGGAAGTCAGTGCTTGGTTTATGTCTCATCAGATGATGGTACAAAACCAGTGAGTGCATCGAGCTGAGATGCTGTGCTGCAGGGTGAGCTGTGCTTGCCATGGGACCACTGTGCTCATATATCCACAGTAGGCTTGTCCAGCCAGCCAGGCACTGGAGTGAGAGTCCACTGCCAGCACTGCAGCAGAGAGACATTTCTGTGGCAAGGAACATATGTTCCCAAAAGATTGTGATAGGATGAGCTTATGGTTTCTTGTGCTGCTGCGAGTGTAACTGCAGAGGGGGTGGAAACCTAGATGGGCCTGGGCATTCTTCCTTTGCAAAACCCTTTATTTTTGGAAGGGAACCAGTGGCTGCAGCAAGAGTGGAGAAGAGGATTGGTATCATCTCTGTGCCGGGGCACAGGCATGTTCAGGCACTGGGGCCGCTGGCGACTATCGAGGATTTCCAGCAACTCCTAACTCTCAGGCTTGTGTAGGCACTTGGGCTCCAATTATAGTGATATCTTGCTCTCAGTCCAATTAAAATTTCATAATCTCTCCACCAGCTGGGGTGGACAGAGTGTACACCAGGTCAAGAAATATCTTCTAGCTACAGTACTTCTCTGGGAAGTTTTTGGCTCCATGAGGAATAGTACCTATACAGATCTGATGGAGAAGGGCTGTAAAACCGCAGAACTTGCAGCTTCCTTGCAGCCCTTTTTGCAAGCTATTTTATTCTACGTTTGGGGGCAGGAAAATTAGGCTTTGAAATATGAGTTGTAGATAAGGCTGTGAGGAAGCTTAGGATCACAGCCTTAGGTGAAAATAAAACTGTAATACATAAAGCATTAAAAAGGTGAAGTATAATGGCAGCCTCCAAAGACTTGTGAACAGCTTCAAGGCAGTCTGCCTTATTGCTGCGATTTTAACATGAATTATATGACACTAGGAAAGGCCTGCTCCTGATCAGAGAAATGGCTACATGGCTGTTTGCTGCAATACACCGAGGGCTCTATTTTAATCAGAGGTAGCTGCCATTCGGCCACCTTTTTGTTAATGGTATTATTGATTATTCGGAGCTGCTCACAAGCCTCAAAGCACTTTACAGAATTAGGGAATGCCTCTGGAGCAGAGTTGTTGTTTGTTAGTTTGTTTTTCTTCTGCAGAGCAGTTTTGCTGCAGACCAAATCCTGAGCTCTGTAGTTAGCTCCATCTTAACGAGACCTTTCTTAGCCAAAGCTCCCGCTGGCTTTGGTGCTCACTCAGCAAAGGCAGTGAGTGCCTCAGATCCTGTCCAGTGTAAGTGGACAGTGAAACCAGTGGCACAAAATGCTTGGAATTTTGACTAATAATGCCTAAGAATTAAATTTTTAAATAATACATGAATTAATTAATTTGGGTCTTGCTGATGCCCTTCATTGACCTGAGTGTTGGTCACAATTTGGGAACCACTTGTGCGCAAAGCCAGGTAGGATGCACTGCTGCAGCCCCACACAGAGCTGGAGGTTTGAGGCATTTAGCCCAGGCACTGCTGGTGCACTTGAGCATGTTTTGATTCACCAGCCTCAGTGAACAGAGATTCAACCCCAACAACTGCCCATGTCCCTTCCTAGAGCTTTGAATTGAGAATATGATGTGCTGGGAGATAATTTGTTCTCTGAACTTGCACTGGGGATGCAGCTAATGAGGGGCAAGGAGATGGGCAAGCATGACTTTTCATCAAGCAGGAAAAGTTTCAGAGCAGAAGTCATTGCCTGCTGTGAGCAGCTTCGGGCCTGGCATGACAGCAGCAGTGCTGCTACCATCTGTTGGTGAATAGCAGAAAAGGAGCAACAATAAACCCTCAATAAATCACATCCCAGATGCGCAGGTACGCGTGGCACCACGCTGGCCACCATCCCTCAGCGAGCACAGGAGGGTGTGCTGTGCTGCAAAGACCCCTCAGAAAAGTTGGGTCAGAAGCTGCCCTGGGGACAGTGCTGGCTGTGCAGGCACTGGTGAGCAGCAGGTGACATTCAGCTGGGGGCAGAGAGGAAGATGGGCAGCAGGAACACAGGCAGAGCACTGCAGCAGGCTGGCAAGCAGCAGTGGCCTCCCACCTTGTTTTCCTCCAAAATCTCATCCCTGGTGGCTCTCCTTCGGGGGAGTGGCAGGGATGGCAATGTCAGGGAGACAGCACAGCTCCTGGGCTGCAGCTTTGCCAAGGCCACCCAGTGTGCTGTGAAGCACAGGCTCTGCAGGCACAGCAGGTGTTGGGGCCGGCAAGCCCTGCAGGCTGGCTTCTCCAGGGCACAGCAGCTGTGTGGAGCAGCCCTGGCACAGTGGGAATCTCCTAGTGAGTTAATTCTGTATTCCTAGGCCCCTTTAGCAGAATGTCCTGGTGTGAGGGAACCTGGCAGAGCTGCAAAGAGAGTGGGCTGAGTCACTGCAAACAATGGCTTTAAGAAAGTGATGGTATGACTTAACGTCCAAGAAATACTTGTAGAGATCTGAACCTGCCCTTGAAGGTGCTACTAACCCCTGGCAGAAGGGTTATGGCTCCAGAGGTTTATTTTTTGGTTTAGAGGACACTCTGTCATTTAAAAGTGCTCTCTAAGATGGCAACCAGCCTTGACCACAGCTCATCTTCCCAGCTCCCTATGGAGCAGGGCTCCCGCAGCTCCCACAGAGGTTTTCTGTAAATGTTGTAAAGCTCTTTTTGTATTTTTAATAACAAGGTGGACAATAACTCTATTTACAGGAAAATCTTCCTTTTGCAGGAGTATCATGTATACCTCTTTCTTATTTGTTGCTCTCTGTTCCTACAACCCTCTTGCAAATGGGTAATCCTTGTTCTGATTTTTTTCTAGCAGGGATGTTTTGTTTTCCTGTTGGCTGATGCTGTCTGTTCAGTCTGTGGAGGATTAACCTATGTGCTGTTGCTAGGTGGCCTTAAGCAAAGAAATAACGCAGATCAGAGATTCCTGCATTCCTACAGTATGTAACTCCCTTGTTCAGCAAGATTTTTCTTTCTCTGTCCCTCTCATGTTTTGTGCTTATGGTTGCAGAGATATTTATTAGAAGATGCACATATAATTTGAACAAAAATAATGGACCAGAGCCCTCTAAAACATCAGGTGTATTTGATCTTAAAATATTTAGTAACACTCTTTGCCAGCTCTTTCCATGGCTTGTCTTCTGACAGTGTCTAAGCCTCTTCCATAATTTTTAGATTTTTCTCTTCCTCTTGTGAAGTCTTGGGCTCCTGAGGGATACCCAGCTCATCATTACAGCCCACAGGCACTGGGAGAAAGGGGTTCCAATGGGGCTGGGGATTGCACCCCTCTGAGACCACCCAAGTGTGTCACGTTCTCATCAGGGTCAGAGCATGATGGATCTGGGCATCCCATTTTGTACAAAAAAATACCTAGAGCAAGGAAGAGTTCAAGGAAGAGCTGCAAAAGTGATTGCAGGGCTGATAGAATCATCTAGGGAGGGAAGATTAGAATTTTGTAGCTCAGGCATGCCTTACTGCCAGGCCGCTGTCTACCAGCGCCTGTCATATTTTGCAGCACTTTAAAGCTTTTGCTCAAAGGACCTTTGAAGTCTCTTATGACCCAAATACAGCCTAAATCGTGGAGCATTCCCCAGAGAGACATCGCAGTTATTGGCTTGGTTTGCTCCTAGTGAAACTGAGGCAGAATGATTCAGGAGCATTGTTTTCCTCATGGCATATGCTCAAATGTGCAGTTCTCAGAGGTAACTGCACTTCTCACTTCTCATGGAGACAGAGCCAGAGAGGCACTGCCCCAAAGCCATAGAATACTCACCAAAAACCCAGTCACACTTCTGTTGACTCCAGAGCCTAACTTCTGTCTCTGCTCCAGCTCCTGTCTCTGCCAGTATTGCTCTGGTCCTCTGTGCCCTGCCTTCACGGGCATATTTTCTGCTAACAAAAATAGTGAGAGGGATTTGTGGTGTGGTTTCCTAGTAAAATAGGACTTTGCAGCCTTCTTTTGTGTGTGCATATCTGTACCAACTTCTGACAGCATTAGAGAGGCAGTGAAATCAAAGGTACCCTGTATCTTCAGGTGGGTGGTGGAAGAGCAGCCCCTGTGAGGGCAGGTGGGTGCTCTTTGCTCTATGTCCCTGGAGAGAGCACCTGGAGCTCAGCTCTTTCTGGGAGGTTGGTGTCTGCACCCCCAGAGATAGCCATCAAAATGAGCCCATTGTATTTATCTGGGAAAGTATTTTATCCTAACCTTTTTTTTATCCTGTTGTTGGACAAGTAATTCCCTCTACTGACTGCTAATATCCTGGGATTTAACTTTCTTTTTTACTTTAACCCAACCTGCTATTTGAACTGCTTGTAAGCAGCATTTATCTGCCTTCTTCAGACTCTGATTAGAGCTGAGCAAATACATCACTGTGAATATTTAATGACTTGAGGTTTAAATTTTTCACATCTTTTCTTGAGAGTTCATTTTATAGACATTTTCTGATATGCAGTTATTCTTAAATCGTTTGAAATCTCCTGAAATTGCACACTGGACTCCTAAATGAATATTTCACACTGATGCTGCACAGGGCAGTTAACAACTGGCTGTGTAAAGCCCACAGTGCTGCAGACAGGTCCAGCCAGCCCCATCCATGGCCCCATGCAGCTGTGCTCTGAGTCTGCACACTCAGGTGTGCAAATGTAGGCAGCAGTTGGCACAAATATTTTCCATATCCAAAACATGTTTGCTGTTACTGTTTTGTCCATGAATGCTCAGGTCATTTGACAGTAAGGAAAAGGCAGGTACAGTACAGCCCCAGGCAGAGTTGGCAAAACCCACACCAAATTACAGAGATCTTTGTTTTGCATCACTCTCAGTTGCCCGCCTCTATTTCTGCTTCCCAGCTAGGAGTGATGTGACTGACGGGCCTGCCGAGTGCCTACCATGGATACATTCCTCATTCTCAGCCTCTTGTTTTTCAGCCTGGCTCGCATGTTGAATCTGGCAGTTTGCATTAATAAAATAGGTTGGTCTGAAATGCCCACAGGACTTTTTTTCTCCTAGTACAGTAAGGTGGAGGTTTTTTGTATATACAAAGGACTCTGATGTAAAAATACATATTTCTACAAAGCTCTTCTGTTCTTCCTCCTGTGGCTCTTTAGTTTGGTGGCCCCAGCCTGGCCTGGTGTTCAGTGCTGGGGAGGCCATCTGCACCCTGCCAGCTCAGCACTGCAGCTGGGATGGGCTGATGTGGGTACAGCTGCACTGGGGGCCTCACACACACACTGCTGGAGCTCACTGCAGTGGGGAAGGGTGGGCTGCAAGCAGGGCAATGGCCTGGGATTTAGGAGCAGTCTAGGCCATGGCTAGCTCTGACACTTGGCAAGACTTGGTTCATTACCAAGTGTCACTGGGTCTCAGTGACCTGTTCTCATCCAGCTAGGCTGCCTTTATCCTATGGTCATTGGGCAGGAGACTGCTGAAAATACCTTGAAAAGGCAAACTTCCTTGTTCACACTGATGTTAGCTCACAGGAACTGGAGGAGCTGCAGAGAGTGCCTGGGAACAACCCCTGTCCTGATGCAACCCTGATCGTGACAGGAGCCCTGTGGTGGTGCTGGACAGGGTGCACCTGAACATACAGAACTCCCAGGGCAGACCATGAGGGGCATGAGGACCCACAGGCAGGACCCATCCCAGGGCTGGTGCCACTGACCCCTGCCATCTTTCTCCTCCTGCCATGGCAGTGTCTGAGACAGCAGCCAACATTGCTTCCCCCAAGGGACTGACTCCAGCCCCCACATGCTTGTGGCCACCCAGGGCAGTGAGGCAAGTGGCCTGGAATGAGAAGCAGCCCCCCACACCATGTCTCACCCTGGGGGACAAACCTCCCTCTCCAAATTTCTGGACAAGAAAAAAACTGCTGTGTGTTGGGAACTATTTTAACTCCTGAGGAAATCAGGACAGTTGTTGCTACCTTCTGAAATGACTCAGCCCTGCGGTAGCCTCCAGCTGAGAGCTCTGCCAGGTGCAGATGTCTGAAAACGCCAGAAGAGAAATTGTGATGCTTTTGTAAACTTTATATACAAACTTTTGTAAACATTGTACAAATAAGCAATCTTCTGCAGGTTGTCTTTTTTGCCCTTTCTTATATAGGAGAGGACCCTCTTCCCTGTTCCCAGCTAAAATTAGGAAAGTAGTAAAAACCTGGCACTATCGATGTGTAACTTTCAAAATATGAAGGCAAAGGTTTTGAAAAGGCCTGAACTTAACTTGCTGGGAATTTGTTTCCACTGAAAGTGAAGAGAAGCTTGGCATTTAGCTTCCCTAAATTCATAGGGAAACCTCAGCCTACAAGCCTGTTAGATATGCCAGACCCTTCAGGACCATTTCACAAACTAAAAGAAGAATCGTTGAAGTAATCGAAACTTCCTGAAGTTTCTGCTGGCCTGTGGTATCGGGAGTGCTCAGCTGTTGGTTATTAATGATCACACAGCAACCAGAAGGCTCATACAAATGTTATGTCTTATTGCTATTGATTGGTTGTACGGGTATTACTTGACCAGAGTATGGTGAAATTGATTAACTTTATTAATTATTTATTGCGTAGTAACTAGATATTTAATGTATCTGTACAGCTATTGTGTCTCCTCTGCATTTTGATTAACATTTCCTTCATGCAGAAGAACAAACCCGTGCCATGAAACATCCTTTCCGACATGAAATGCAGCGGCTGCGCGATGCCTGCCCCCGGCGAGGCAGGTTCCCCTGGGGAGCTGGACCCTGTGCGGAGCAGTCACGGCTGCACCGAGCCGTGCGGAGCCACCCCGGGGCCACGGCGCTTCCAAAGCCGCCCGCGGCTCCGCGAGAGGCGGCAGCCCGTGCTGGAGGGGGCACTCGGTGTGTGCCCGGCTGGCAGCGCGGGGGAGGCAGCAGGGCCCGCAGCCCCCGCTGCGGGGCTGGCGGGAGCGCCGTGCGTGTCGCGGCGGGCTCTGGCCGGGGCAGGCTGGCACGAACCGCAGCGGCCTCAAACCGGCGGCTTTGGGTGGCGTACGGCTGGCCCGGAGAGGAGCCGTGCCCGGCGGGAAGGCCCGAGCCGCCCCTGCCACCGCCGCCTCCGCCTCCTCCTCCGCGCCCCCGCCTCGCCCCGCGGCGCCGTTCGCTTTCTCACAGCTCCCGCTGCTTCCCGTTCCTCCCCCGGCTCCCGTTGCTATGCCCCGCCGGGCCGGCCGCCGGCAGGAATTCGTGGCCTGTCCAGCTGCTCCCAGCGTGGCCCCGCGCCCCGGCTGTGCCGCCGTGAGCCCCTCCGAGCTGCTCGCCCGAGGCTGGGCACGGCACCAGAGCTGCGGGCTCCCAAATGCTGCACCGGGCTCCTTTCCCACGGCGTGGCTACACGGAGCTGTGCTTTTTCTCTCGAGAAGACATTATGTTGTTCCTCGAGTGGCAATGGCTCCCGAGAATGGCCATCACTCTGGGATCACATTCCCCCGGGATCTGCGGGCAGGAGCACTCAGCCCTGCAGCCGCCACTGCGGCCGGCCACAGCCGCCTCGCAGCGCCCACCGCGCCCAGCGGCTTTGTGGTGATGTTCGAACTGCCCCGTGCCCGGTGCCGTGCCTTTCCGGCTGGACCCTCTTGGTAATGCCGACCTGGGAAATGCCCTGGCAGTCCACGGGAGTCTGGTCGCCCAGACAGCAGTGGTGGTTGCCCGGAGAAGTGTGCAATCTTCTGAGTAAGAGTTTTTCATCTGCTGCCCTCGTGGTTGTTTGTGCCCGCCTCTGGGAAATTCCTGGCACTGGGACCCTGGGCATGCGGTGCCTGATTGGAGGACACAACAATAGTACTGAGCAACGTAGCAAGATAAATAAACAGCAGGGCAGTTTTTTAAAGTTGATATTGTTATAAGTATTTTAAGAATTTGCACTGATGCGTTTAAAAATGTGCTTTAGGATTTAAAAATAAAACCCTAAAAATAAATGTAAACAAATCCAGTTCTCTTTAAACCCTGTGGCTCTCTCCTATTTTGCCCAGCTGGCTGTAAGCCTTATTGCTGATAAGACTTATTCCTTTCTATCTATGAAAGGAGTCCTAATAAGAGAAAAATAAACACTGCCAATCATAGGATTTAAACAGAACATCAGTTGGGCTGATAACAGGGAAATGTTCTGTGACCCTTCCAAAACCCTCTGGAGAGATGAAACTGAGAAAGGTCTGAAGAAACCTATGCACATTCTATAGAAACTGCTTGACAAATCTTACTGAATTTAACAGAGAATGAGTTCTTTTCCCTGGGTTTTTGGCATCATAATTCAATAGCAACGAGATAATTTTCTATTCAATAATTTTCTATTCAATAGCGAAGAGATAACTTTCTTGTGAAGTTTTATACAGGAATAAAAACTGCATGTTCTCACACTGCCACCTGATCCCCACCACAAGCTCATCCATGTTATTACACCAAATCAGAAGAGGGACCATAAATATCTTGGTATTAAAGAACAAACTTTCTTTAAAATGCCTCTTTCAAAACTGCCTGCGGGTCTGCCTGTGCAGCTGTGGGGTTTGCTAATCAATAGCACCATGCAGTACGTTGTGTCTTTTTGTGTAATTACAGAATGAAAGCAAGCACAGAAAAGAACCAAGTGGAAACTATTAATTTTGTAGAATGGGACTTGATTTGTGTTTCAGTTTTCTTTGGTTCACTGGGAAGGAGCTGGAAGACGAAGTGACAGCAGCAGTTCGGCTGCCTGTCCTCAAGCTGCTTGTTTTAGTGTGAAGCCGCTGTTTGGAATTTGCTTTTCTGGACCTGTGAACAGCTCTGAAGGTAGAGAGGCAGCATCTCCCGGGACAGGGATATCAGGCAGGGACAGGCTGAGCTGGGACACATTGTACTGCAGTTGTGAGCTCTGGCTTCGTACCACTACTTGCCAAAGCAGCCATTGATGGTTTCCATGGCAGAGACAATCTCGAGAGTGAGAAAGTTTTGGTGCAAAGCATCTTTACTTGGTGCACACTTTTTAAAGACACAGCAGCAGTAGTAGATGGCTGTGTAATGCTGGCAGGATTGGAAATGTGCTCAAGGACTATTATTTTTGTTTGGTTTATGAGGAAACAGAAGTGGAGAGAGACCACTTCTCCCTGTTGTTTTATTGGGAAAATACCAGTGGAGTGGAAGCCTTTGGAAATGTAGGAATTTTTAGACAAGCTGTGCCTACCCATGTGAAATGTTTCTAAGAGTCCAGACCCTGGCGACAGGTTGCTCTGTGACTCCTCATAGGAGCTGGTCCAGACGGCAGCTGCCTGGTTGTGTTTGGCAGTCTTTGATACCACATTTTGAGAGTTTCCATGGTGTGGGTACCGCCAGGTCCAGTTTCCGGGCTGAGTTTGTGCCGAGGCCTCACAGCACTTCCTAACCCCTGCTGGGACCGGACTTAATGGCTGAGAAAATCCACCATCCACCTCGAGAGATGATCCTAGACTAGTGTGAATGGGACTTTTTTGACTGCAAGGTGGAAGGAAAAGTGATGTGTCCACTATTAGTTATTAACATTTCTAAACCTTTTCTCTGGGTAGAGGAATCTTCTGTCTCTGGAGTGTAATTCTGAACATCTCATAAACGTTACACAGATACATGGCACAGAAATTTATAATAAAAAAAAAGGAAACAAGGACGCCTGAATATATGGGGGACATGAATTACTCCTAACGCTGGAGGTCGATCCATAATACGTTAAACAAGTACTCAGAGTCCAAGTGCTAATTATCTGCTAATGGGGTATTTGTTCTCCTTCAGTTATGTTAAAGCACACAGCATTCAACTTAAAGAGTGCACTTAAATGGCTTTGTACTGGTGGAGAAGGAACAGCTTTGAAGGCTGCTGCCATGCTTTGCCCTGGAGCTCCTGGAGCCCCTTGCTGATCTCCTGGTGCTGCCCTTGCTGTGCCTCTCCGGCTTTTTCACTTGTCATTCCAACTGACTTTCGTTCTCCCTATCTCAACATTACCCTAGCCAGCAATGCTGGCAAAGATGTGAATAAAATTATGAATCCTGTATCGTGGCTTTTGCCACCGCTGCTGGCCAGAGAGCAGCGAAGATGCCTGGTGAGTACAAGGGGAGCTTCCACCCGAGTAACAAAGCCTGGTAAAGTGAATGAGCTCTTTGATCGCAACCCTGGTAAGAAAGGGTCTCAGTGGGCAGAGTGAACTACTCTCACGGGGAAAGAGATGCAGTGACCCATCCTCATTGCAGAAATGCCTTGTCGGAGCTTGCAGAGCTGAGCTGAGATCAAGGACAGGGTGAGAGATAAGGGACCGTGCTGGAGCCAGCAGCTGGAGAACCTGTAACATACCTCCAGCGGCCAGCTCATTCCAGAGCCACCGAGCACCTTTCCTTGACCAGGGCTTCACCCACTTTTAACTAATTCAAATGAATAATGTATTTTTAATTCTTTATGTCCTTTGAGCAACAGTATAGACCAACGGGAATGAAAAGAACACAGAATATGTGGATCACTGAGACTTTTCTCTGAGCTGTGATAAAAAATATGGAAACATGATACTTTCTTACACTAAACATCGTAAGTTATTAAGTAATATTATAATGCTCTAAGTTATCATTACAGAAATATTCAAAAGGCGATGCGGAGCCTGGAAAATTCTTTGTGCTAAAGGTGGTTTTGTCACGAAGTGCAGATCCTCTGCCTGATTCCCTCACCTAATTGGAACAGAGGCCAAAATGAATACTTTGCTTGGTCAGCTATGGAATACCTGCTTGTATTTGTAGGGCATTGCACCATCTGTATCATCTGTGTCTTTAGCATTATTATCAGTAATTACTTTTACTGTAACTGTGGACGGGGGTGCGTATGTGATTCATCTGCAGATGGGTATTTTGTGATATTTGAGCTAAATTCAGCTCCAGTGTACGATAGTGTTTTTTAAAAAAATGTCACTAACTACATCACTTACTCTATCTTGATTTCAGACTATTGTATCTTCTTTAACTAAAAAAAAAATACTGATAGAAGTAAGAGCCATACACAAGTGAAAAAGAATTTAAAATCACTGTGCTTATTAGAGATGTATGCATACCAATATTGGTCCACATGGCATGTGCACATGAAACAGGCTCCTAATCCTGTTCATACTAAAATGTGTTTCACAGTGAAACTTCCCCTTTGTTTTTCACTACCCTTGATAACATCTCAATCCCTTTTCACTGTAACTTGCCCAAGTGTAAACTCAGGCGCTGGGGCTGGATGCTGCCTGCAGACACACCACGGATTCTTCACGTGAAGCCTTTCCTCTCTGTGCTCATCCTCCCTCTGGATGGACCTACTTTCTGCTGCTCTGTAGCCCAAATTTAAGGCTATGTTAGTCCTTCCTTATGACTAAAATGTGGGATGCCAGTTATTTATTTATGTAAAGTGTTTGGAGGCTTTAACTCAAGAGCACCATAGAAACTGGGCTGGTATTGTAGTCGGGGCTTTTATTCAGATTGTCTGATGCGCTGCGGATGCCGCCTGCCTTTGTGTGCTCCAGCCCCATGTTTATCCCGACGCTGCCTTTGTGTTCCCTATTTGACATATTTTACTGTAAATAAAGAGAGACACTGTCTTGCAGCTGTATCCACTGTGACATTTGACTCTCTGCTGAATGATTGCATTGTGCTGTGTGCTTTGAAAACATTACCTCTTTTAAGAAATAATCTAGTCCTTTAATAGTTTCCTGCATGTGCCTGTATTCCTTTGCACATCCAGAGAGCTCAGGTGTTCGCCCACCTCTGTCAAAACTCAGCCAGAGCAGCTCCTGCCGTACTGGTGAAGGTACAAGTGCCTTGGATAGCAGGTCTTGGCACTGCTCAATTCCCATTTTGCCTGGTTTTTTAGCTGCACCCTCGGATCAGATTGTGCAGTATGGCTTTTTCTGGGGCATGAGCCTTTTGCTACATTTCTTAGATATTATGCAGTATCTCTTAATTAGGTCTATACATATCATATATTCTTTATTATAGGTTGACTCTTATTGGCTGCTCTACAATTATGGTGGTCTTCCCTCTGCTGCCTGGTAATGGGTGATCACCCTCTCAGTTTTTTTATGTGTTGAAGATACTCCTCTTTTTGATTTTAGAAAGTTTAAATCCTTACAGAGGCTGGCTTTCTCAAAGCAGGCCTGATTCATTAAGTGCCTAACTCCCATAGTCCTTTTTTAACATCCCTTTTATGAAATTTGTATTTTTGCCTTTACACAACTGTGCCATTTTTATGTAACTTGTAATTGCAAACTGATTCTGAAAAACTTTCAAAATAATTCTCTACATTTAGAAATTTATAGGGGTTTGCTCTAAGTATTGAATGCAAATAAATCTGTAAGTCTAGGCTGGTAGTCCTGCCTGCATTTTCCAGAGAAGAGCCAATCAGTTTCCTATAAAGCTGCCAGGGTGGGACTATCTCAGATGTCACTATTGTTATGGATAGCATCTTCCTGAAAGTCATCAAACTTTAAAAATTATGTTCACTGTGCATGCACGTGGCAGAAGAGAGCAGAGCAAAATGAAATTAACCTCTTGAGTTAGCTGGCATGAAAAGCAAATGTATTGGTTTCCCCCAGAAAAGGAGCTCACTGAAACCAGCACTGGCGTCTTTGAGGAGAAGCATGGCAGTGAGTGCAGGGCAGGGACCACCACGTCCCCACAGATCAGGGCTCGATGCCTCCCTGTCACCCTCACGGGGCTTGGATGGCAAATCTGATGGAGGAGGTGGTGGATGCCTCCACCAGCAAATCCTGTTTTCAGACAAGCCATGCTGAGCTCGGGGGGCTCCTCTGCATCTCAGGACTGGTTCCCTCTCACCAGCAGCTGCGTTGTGTATAGTATAGGATCTGTGTCATGCATAATATAGAACAATGACATTCCCAAAAGGGGTTACAAGCAGAGAATCCAGCATCCAAATTGTCCCAGCGACCTGATGAGACATGGACGTCATTCGGAGCTGCGGGAGGGCTCTTGGTTCTCTCCCGGAGAGAACAGCTCTGCACTCTGGCAGTCTTGGATTCGTGCTTTTATTAAAATTCCCCAGAATAAAAAGAAAAAGCATCTGTGAGGGAACAAGATTGATAAGAGATTCAAAATATATTTTTATTGCGTTCTTAAATTACCATAATTAAATTAAATTATTAAATGTATTTTTATTAAATTAGCACACAGGCTGGTGTCACTTGCCTTAAATATTTTAATAAAGCCTGTGAAGTCTTCCCTTGTTATTAGTGCTCTTGGAATGTATCTATTTTAATGAAAATATGACTTTAAGTTCTGGTGTTGGGAAGAGAGCCTGGATGGGTGAACTCTGCATTTCTCTGGGGGGCCCAGCATGGTTATGGGCTTTTCTTTGCTCAAGAGTGGCTGTGGGACCACATAAACTCCATGTACATATATCTGGAGGAGATGCACAAATGATGTGTTGTGACAATAGAGCAGCAAAGCATTTAGGCACAAGTTGGAAAACTCTGTGGAGCAGAGATGTACTTACAGAGCAGGGCCTGGAGGAAATCTGTGTATTGCTGGGTTTGAAGATCATAGAGAGGGATGAATTAATAATTATATATGTGTGTGCTACATTTAAAGACAGATCTACGTATGTGATTAATTTTTTTCTGTCAAACCTACCTTCCCGCTTTCTTTATCTCTAGCTATAAACTGGGCATTTCTCAACACATGCCACCATGGAAGGTGGTGGTTTTAAGGGTGCTGCTGCTTTTGCAACAGCTGTAGGAGTGAACTTGAACTACTTTCATGGGAGGAGCTAGGGATGCTCAGACCAGGGCTCCTCACCTTGCTCTGAACCGGGTAGGGCCTTGCAAATAACCTTCTCACTGGCTCTCTGACAACAGAAAAGGTAAAAAAAAAATTAAATTAAAATTTATAGACTTCTTGATGAATTTAAGAAATGAGGAAATGTTGGTTCATTTTAGTTGTGTGATTTAAAGTTATTTGTTTTAAATATAGAAAATGTGGGAACAGAGGGCTGGATGGCAAAGGGGCTTGGGGTGGTAATGGGGCTTGGGAATCACTTGCTGAGTGGAAAGTGTAAAACTAAGATTGAAATCCCCTCTTTGCTTGATTGCACGGGGATTTGAATTTGGGTCTCTGAACTCCTCTGAGAGTGCCCAACCGCCAGCACATTCTGGGATGAGAATCTGTCCTGCTGAAGCTGTTCTGCTTTGTAAGAATAATTAAATATTCATTGGGCCAGTGAGAGAACAGAAACAAGTTGATAGCCTGGGGATTAAGCCTCTCCAATAAGACAAGGATACAGAAGTAATTCAGTTCCTGATCCAACTCTGATGCTGAATGGATATGAATTTAGGGTCACGCTGACCAAATTTACCATGATCCTGTGTTTTTCACTATATCTGTATCACATTTTTCTCTCCTTGTCAACCTTCTTTATTTCTTTACAGAAACTGTTACCACATTGGCTTTTATAGTGGTGAATCTGTGTTAACTAGAGTTATCCCCATTTTTATTGGAATTAGAATTGGGGCTATGGGCTCTTTAGCAATCCATCCTTGTCCCAGGATGCCTTTTGGAACCCCCAATTTGCTGCTTAGTGCAGTAGGGTGGAGGAAGTATACTTTGATTATCAGGGTGTTACAGGAAACATTTTTTACTGTATGTCCGGTCTGTGGTGGTAATCTGGAATCACACAGTAGGAGGGAACTCTAAACCTTTAATATTACATTAATAAACCCAGTAGTTTCTGTCAAACCTCAAGAAAACAGAAAATCAGGACTAAACATCTATTCAAATGCGATGCTGCACTAAGAAAAATTTTTACAGTTCTATACTGAACTCACCTGATTAAATGACAAACTCATTCCTGAGTTGCTTGGCTTTCTTTTGACGTGGGGAAAAAAGGAAAAAGGAAGATATTTTCCAGATGGAGCTTACTAGCAAGAAAGCAGTGCCTATACCCAGCCCCCTGCACCCTGTTTGATGCGAGCCCGCAGGCTGGGCAGAGCGCCGCGTCCTCACCACTGCCCTGGGGCCTGGTTCAGCACCTTCCTCTGACAGCGCTATCTTCACAGGATCTTAGCAAAATCCATTCCTTTCATTCAGGACACCTTCTCTTTTGATGTCCCGACGTACAACCGGGCTCTCCTGATGGCCCATCACGAGCAGGGATGAGGATGTTTGGAGACACAAATCGTCACACGCTGCTTGGGGCACAGGCTGGATGCACCTTGTTCTTATACAGCAGTAAAGGCTCCGTGAAACGAACAAACCCTCTCTAAATGGGAGAGGAAACTGATGGAGTGTTTATCTTGAGTAATTTCATTCACAACTTGGCACCAAGTGCTCCGTGAGATGACAAGTTCAGATTTTTCTAGAAGCTGCCTTCCCAGTGGAGAGGCGTGGGCGACTGTAGGTCCTGCTAAATTTAACACCTTGGGAGAGGCAGAGTAAAGTAACTCTCCCTCCCAGCTCTGCACAAACAGGCAGCGGAGGGGTGTGTGTGTGCGAGTCCGGTCCGCGGCGGCGGTCCGCGTTTTGCGGGCGGCCGCTGTATTTCCCGGGCCGTCCATGGCTCGGTGCTGTTGGCTCTCTCTCCGTCTGATCGGCGCAGGCTGCGCGGGGCTCCCTACGGGATCAGAGCGCTCNTTAAAAACCGCCCGCGACTTTCCCCGCGGCCGCTGAGCCCTTCGCACTCGGGGGGGATTTCAGTGCCCCCGCCCCGGCGCAGACCAAGCCCGGCCCGGCCCGGCCCGGCCCGGCCCGTCTGCGCGGGGCTGCGCTCTGCGGGCCCGGCCGCGGACTCAGCG
>VZTT01061258.1:38432-81585 GCA_013400855.1 Buphagus erythrorhynchus
GCGCCGGGGACACGGGGCGGCCGCCCCTCGGCCCCCGCCGCCAGCATAAAAAAGGACTCGTCGCCCTCCCCGGTCAGCGGCGGGGGCGAGGAAGGGAGAGGCAGCCGGGCGCGAGCGAGCAGAGAGGGAGGGAGGGGGCCGAGCGCGGCCGAGGGAGGATTTAGGAAAATCGCGACAAGGTCGCACCCCCGGAGCGCCCCGGATTGCCGGGGCCGGAGCTCCTCGTGGGGTTAGGCACTGACGCATCGCCCCGCGCCCTCCCCNTTCCATTTGGTGATACAACAGAATTCAGTAAATAAACCACTGATGCCATGCTCTCTTTTTTTTAGTTTCTTTTTTTGTTTTGTTTTGTTTTCCTTTTTTTTTTTTTTTTTTTAAAAATTATTTTTCCGAAAGTGTGAGCCGGTCTGAGCCGCAGGGCGCCTGCAAACTTTAAAGAGAACAAAAAGGCGGTTGGGGGCGCGGGCCGGACTCGCTTTGCGTCGGTAGAATTTGCACATCCAAGGGGGGGGGAGGGAAGGAAGGAACAAAAAAACCCCAAAAACTCAAACCAAAAAAAGAAAAAAAAAATAGAAGAAAAAAAAATAGTGCAACTGTTGCGCCCGCGATTTTTCTTTTCTTTTTTTTTTTTTTTCCTTTTTTTTTTTCTTTTTTTTTAAATTTTTAAGTATTGTTCAGCATGAAAGGTCTCAAATATCACAACAAATAAAACTAGAGAATGCTCTTCTCAACGCATTTTNGGCCGCATTGCACCAGCCGAAAGAAGTGAGAAAATCAAAGAATCGATCCCGCTGCTGCCGCTTCGCCTCACAAAGTTTGGAGGTGCGGGGGGCGGGGGGGCGAGAGAGAAGGCAGAGAGAGGAAGAGAAGGAAGGGACAAGAGGAAGACGAGGAGGAGGAGGACGAGCCACGGCGCCCGGACATGTCCAGGAGGAAGCAAGCCAAGCCCCGCTCGGTGAAAGGTAAGGCATCCTCCGCCGGCCNCCCCGGTACGGGCTGGTGGTGCCGGAGACCCCCCCGGAACCGACGGCGTCTCCCCACGCGGGGCATCCGCCCGCCCGCCGTCCGTTCCGGGGCTGTGTGGGTACCGCGGTGCCGGCCGAGACTCGCCGGCGACACGTGTCGCGATAATTGATGAAAGAAGCCGGTGGCATCGTTGAGGCGGGGAGGGAGGAAAGTTTCGCGGTGATGCTCGGGTGCGGTGGCGCATCTGCGGGCTGGGGAAGGGAGGAATGAGCTCACTCGTGTTTTAGCCGGTTAGCCCGAAATTAATGTTCCTTTATGATTGGGAATAGTAGCGCCGTCTGTTTGCTCCTTCTGTCCAATGCGCGTAAGCGTGGTGAAAGAAGGGGAGAATTAAACCCGATTTGATAGATAGGGGTTGAGAATTTGCTTGGGCTTGAAGAAACAATGGCCAAATTTAGTAATAGCTTTATGAGTAAAGGTTAGACATTAAACTACGCGTATCCTTGTCCATGCCCAGCGGAGCGGTGTCTAAAATCTCCTGTTTACCTCCATAAGAAAACAGCTGCTGGAGAAACGTAAAGGGAGGGCCGGGACCAGCCCTGCGCCGTACTGCACGCCTTGCCAGCTTTTTGACTTTTAAGTGAATTGGTGCGAGAGAGAAGGCGTGATTCCCGAAGCCTTTCGCTCCCAGCCACGAGGAGGTTAGCTGATGTTGGGGAAGGTTTTATTGTCCTCTGCACAAAGCAGAAGTCGCAAACTCAGTGGACCGGAGGCTTTGTTGTAGAAGCACAAAAGGATCAGAACTTTGGATGCCCAGAAGATGAAACAAAAAGTCCAAAGCTTTTGTAATTAAATAACTCGTGAGTGGACAAAATTAGCATGCAGTTAATCGACCAGCTAAAGAACAAATTGAAACCCCATCCAGGCCCTTTTTATATTATTTGCGAAATATCCATTCTTTAATAGATTATAGAAATGTAAGTTGTATGTGCTTCAAATGTTTCTCAAGTTTTTGTAGAGTTGGTCCTTCGTCTTTGTAACAACTTTATGCCCCCTTAATAATTTTTCCCCAAACTAAGAACACCTTTTAGCATTGTGCTGTGGGGCAGATTTGCAGCATGGCGTTGTGACCCTCTGCAATCCCGGACAATCTGCTAAAGGAGCTACTTCAGTAATTGGTTACAGTCTCTGGGCAGAAGAAAGAGCAGAGATAGAGCTATTTCTAGGGGATGCTCTGAAATACATTGTTTGAAACTGAAAGAATCGCAGTTTGAGAACAGTGGAGCAGGCCTGGGGTCATGACTTCTCTCGGATGAGGGGATAACATTTAGTGGCCAGGCCTCTGGAGTTCAAAATATTTTCCTGTGCTAAAGTGTCACATTTAACATTCAGGAAATAGTTCTATGCCAGTGCAAACAGTGTTTGCTCTAGAAGCTCATTTAGTAACCTTGACATCTTGTGACATACAATTTTAGATATTTACGATTTATTACTCTGTTGTTTTCTTCCTCGTTACTTTTAGGCAGCAGTATTTCTTGCAAGTAGTTGATACTTTATAATGAAATTTTGACTCTAATTCTGATATAGAACAGATCACTATTTACATGATCACTTTTATGAATTAAAGCAGGTAGCTTACTGGCAAGTTATAGCTGAGAAACATTATCCCTGTAATGCAGAAATATCTAGAAGGTCTTTGCAACGGTGACCTGCGTGAAGCCCAGTTTTTAAAGGTTCTAAATATTTCTGAGGTCTCTAGGCACAAAAAAATGTTGTTTCCAGCTTCAGCATAAACTGGATGTAAATGACAGGTCTTAGCTTGAGCTGCCTAATGTGGAGTCTAAGAATGAGCTGAATCTGGGTGAAATCCTAGATAATAGGAGGCAGCTGATATGTGCATGTAGGATAAAGAAATTCTTCATTTCTTTCTATTCACTCATATCTTCTGCTTGTAAAAGGTCCGTTGTATACATTTTGTGGTCTAGGGAGCTGGCAACCCAGTAGATTGCCACAGTACACGTTTCCATGGAAATAATTGAGATGTAATAAATAAAGGCATTCTGAGGTCATAGGTTTCCCAATTCAACTGAGAAGAAAACAAGCATAAATTACGTGGATATATGTGTGGCATTTAGGACTTAAAATAATTTAACATTTTTCTCTTTTCCATCTTTTATTTCATTTTGTATAGCAGTTTTGCTATTTATTAACCACTACAAGATTCATGTATCCTTTTTCATTCATAAAGATTATGCACTAAAATAGGATCAGTCTGTGACTGTGATGGAAGGGATTATTCTGCATGCAAAAAGCAAGTTGCCTGCACTTTAAGTGGGAGCAATGCTGACTTTGAAGAAGTGATTGACTTTGACAGAAGTATCGAATGTTGACAAGTCTTAGATGCCCGTTATTGAAAATGAAGTGATAGCAAACCCAAAGTGGATGCCAGCACAGCTGCAGGTCAGGTGGCCCCTGTGCTGTATTGTCAGGTCTCAGGTTCAGCCTGGCAGAAACTTAGGGTAATTCCTGCAGCTGTAACTCCAGTAGTAGCCCTGGGCTTCTCCTTGACATGGGATTTATGATTTGCAATACAATTCACTAATTTGTTTGGACCATTAGTTTGTGCAAACTTGAAGATACTAATCTTATAGCTGGTAGTTGGGGACAATGTTGGCTTAAAGGAAGGGGGTTTCACATCAATGAGAATGGAATAAAAGTGTGAGTATTGAGTCTTTGCTGGTTTACAAAATAAACACTTAGGGGACAATGTGGTGGTAGCAGTGATGGAGTAAAATACTTTCTGAAGCTTTACGTCACATCACAGATGAAGCCCATGAAAGTAATTTTCTTCAGCACAGACTCCTGCCCTGTTGCCAGTAACCTCAACTGCTGAGAGCTTTTTCAGTTCTCTGTAAGGAAGAGTTATACCTTACTCAGTGTTGTTAAAACCGCGTGGACCTGAACCCCAGAACATAACACAGCTGTCACTGTCAAAGCACTCTGCATTGTCCCCCATTACAGCTGGTGGGCACTCATATTAACACCGGTGTCCTTAAAAGTTCATTTGGTGCTGGCTGCTGCAGGGAGCTGGGGGCCCCCAGTCCACTCAGGGGGCTGGGGAGGGCAGGTCTTCCTTCTTCCCCTTGGTCGAACTGCAGCTTCTCATGCTTGGAGATGTTTCTGGAAGGCGCAGTGCTGAGATGTGGGTAACAGCAACCTGGGGATTTCCAGTCCCATGTAATGGTAATTGAGGCATTACTGGACTGCCATTTGTGCGACTGGGCTCGCACTGGCACAAGGTTTTAAGCATCAGATGCACTTTGGCTGCTGAATTTGACAGTTCTGCAAATTGCTGTCAGCTTGCGGGGGTATTTTGTGCATAAACATGCTAGTTGGTAATCAAACTGTTTTGCAAAAGAATGCACTAATTAACTCTAGATTTGTTATCCTACTTGAAGTTGCAGAATTGCTGTCATATTTTTTTGCTTTCTGTTGGCAAAAAAATGCTGATAGAAACTTTTGATTCACACCCTACCTGCCTCATTTATGTCAGTCAAGAAGAGAAAAGGGGGGTTGCTCATTACTTCGTTATCTGCAAAGTAAATAAAAATACTTCAACCATTTGCTGAGTTCCAATTAGTTGATTGCTATGAATGATCTTCTTTAAAGGAATGCTGTTTTACCTATCTGCTCATACAAAGGTTTGATTTTGAATGTCTTGTGAAAAGGATTCTCTTTGTCTTGATTGATGTCAAGAATAAAAGCATGATGGTAATATCCCTTTGAAAGCTATTGTATTGTCAGCTCTGGCTGACAGCAGGAGGCCCTCCTAGTGCTATAGATTAGCGCTGTGAAAACACTGACATTTTCTTTGTTATATTGCTGTTGTTCTGCTTGCAAAGTCAATTATACAATGTCGGAGCTCAGTTACAGAGTTGACTGTGGAAGTAACAATGTCTTTCATACTTGTCTTAAAGATATAATTTTCCTTTTTTCCCAGTTGATAAAGAAGAACCTGAAGGTACTGGAACAGTACATTCTACAAATTAAATTTTGACAAGTATAATCATAATTGCCAAATATAAGAGACTTGTGCGATTATCCTTTAATTTTACAGTTCATTCAAGTTTCGGTGGAATTTTATTGATACAGTGAAAGCAGCAGCTAAAATTGATAAAACTCATATCAAATAAGATTACGCTCTTGATTGTTCTTTATCAAGTGTAGCTTTTGGGGGATTAGGAATAATTGGAGATGTTGGTGTTTCATTGTGGGGCTGGTGCCCTGAGAGCATTTGAATCCATGCAGTATTCCGGGCACTGCCTTCAGGGATTAGCCTGCAGTTTTTAATTTTTGCTTGTGTATTTTGCTACAAGCCTAGCAGCGTTCTCCTCTGAACTCCACAAGTCCCATTTTCCTGCCTTTCTCTCCCTCTGGTATGCTCTTCTGGACGGGATCTGGGTGGTATTTAACTGGTTTTACTGATTGAAACTCCTGCCTGTGTGCAAACACCTTTTAATTGCGGCCTGTTCCCATTGGTCTCAGTGAATATAACGAATAAATGTGGCCAAAAAATTGAAAAGAGTGGGAAAGGTAACACAAAACATTTAAATATAAATGGGAAGAAAACAGGAATCTCGTATTTTTAGTGATGCTATGTCTAAAGCCAAAAGAAGAAGAGGAACTACCATCATACAGTTCTTGGAGAATTCTTCCTATGTTTTTCTTCAAAAATATTTGTGTACAATCAGTGCAAGTTAAAGAACATCATTCACTGCTGAATTGCTTCGGATGACACATGCAAAAAATATAATCAGAGACCTCTTGTAGGACGTTAATTGTAGGATTTCTAAATTACTATTATAAACTAATAGAGTAACAAAAGATTCTACAGTTACCAGTAATTTGTCAGGATTTATTTTGTTTTTCTTCAATAATTGAAAATTAATGTCTTGAAGTGAAAGCAGATGTTCATGCCATCCTCTGAATTGGATATAAAAATGATGTTTTGTAGATGCGTTAAGCTTGTGTAAATACAGATTGTCTTATCGTAGATGTGGCTTTGGCTTGGTTTTATCTATTGTTTGGTGCCAAATTAACTTTTAGGTTAAACGTGGGTAAGTGGTTTAAGCTTGGTTAAATTAACTAAATTGAATGCTTGAGGTGGTACTCAGTGATCAATTACTACAGTAAACATTTTAAAAACCCTACTTCACCTGCTGGCTTTGTGAATGAGACTTTCTCATACTGTAGAATTAATATTTACTTCTGTTTGATAAGTGCACTTGTAATTGTTTACTTGGCTATTTTTATTGAATTGGTTAATTTTTATCTTGCTTTCCAATTCTAATTTGTGAAATCAGTTTTAGATGATTACAACATTTGAAAAATGAAAACCACAATTTTTTTTGAAAAAGAAATAATCTCCCAGTCTCATGTGTCGTATGTATTATAATATTGTCTTACACAAAAGATTATTAATTACCCACAATAATTGGACTGTCTTATAAAATGCCTATATCAGGTCCTCATCACTCCATCAATGTTCTCCATAAATGCCTCTGAAAAAGCGTGGCTATTATATTCTCTTGTATCCTAGTAAATGTGCTGGAGAAATGAAATATGACTAATATAAAACCTATTAGAGACTCCTGCTAAATCTTGACTGACAAATGGTGGTGGAGGGGAGGGCCTGGCTTTGGTGCGTGCGTTGGTGGACACGGACTCGGAGAGTGCGGGTGGGAGCTGGAGCCAAGTGAGGACCAGCTCTGAGCTCTGTGTGCATTTATTCCACATACTTTTAAAGCCCAGAAGTAGATTCTCATGCATTTTCTTTCCTGATGTTCACTAGTAAATGGAGAGAAGCTAGTTCCTTTTTCTCTTAGACAAATAAGGTGATGCAGTTTTAAGTACTACATCTTCTTGACAACACCTAGATGTATATATATGTACAGCACTGAATTATGGTGGCTAGTTGGAGTCATATTATTCTGGGGAGTAGAAGGATGTGCAGGGACTAAAAGGTCTCTTGTGACATTTCTAGCTACAGAAGGCTCAGGCTTTGACCTCTTGCAATGGGTTATTTTCAAAAATGTAAACAAAGGGACTCGATGCTGTTGGAAGGTGGGTGCTGCCATTTGGAAGGGGCTCACAGATCTCCTTGTGGTACTGTGGGATGGCATTAGCTTTCCACAGAATGACTTACTTTGGGTAGCACTGCAATACCCATCTGAATCTAGCCGTAGGTACCTTCATTATATTGCTTGCATTTGCTTCGAAATCCTTTCTAGCCACAGATTAGGCAATAGAAAGACCAATTTGTAGAGCTTGTAAATGCCACTTGTTAATCATATGCAGTACAATTAATAATTTTTTTCCCTCTTCCCCTTTGGATGTATTAAGTCAACTTTCTAGCTTTTTTATGTAATTGAAATATGCCCTTTCGTTACCTGGGCATGAATTATTTTTGAAATGTTGTCATTACCCACCCTGCTGTGAGGTTTATCTCTTCTGTTCATCCTAATTAAATAAAACATACTGTTGTTCGCTGGTCTCGTGTTGAAGTGAATTACCTGCCTGAAGGCTCGCGCTGGTGTCAGGGCTCACTTCTTGTTGCAGCAGCAGCCGTTGACTAACACATTTACTTTTAGGTTTTCATTTCAAAGGGCTCAGTTTGTGCAGTGTGACAGGTGAATGGTGAATGCTTTACAGGACTTTCAAGAGCTGAACAAACAGTAAAGGACTTATTGCTACTGCAGCTTCGTGGCAAGTACAAATGTAAGGCAGCCTTTGTGACAGAGAAGTGTTTCCTTTGCTGGATAGAGGCCACTCAGGAGACCTGAAGGGCTCACTTGGGTATGCTGGAGGTGAAATAATCTCAGTCGTGATCTCATTTAAACCCACCCTACCTGTGTGTTCTCCTGGGCAATTTCTAGTAGGGTTGATCTCGTCTCTCTTTGTAGCATCACCCGCAGTCATGTTCTCCTTGAGTCTGGCACTGATAACGAAGGCTGCTTCAGAAGTGTAACAGTTGGAGTTTCTTTACACAGAAGTTATTTCTAGTTCATATTAGAGAACGTAAACAATGCATTCAGGTTTTAAAGCGAAGCAGAGGGAAAGATCCCTGCTTGTGGAGGAACAGTTTGTTTAAGCCTCTGATAGCACTGCAGAAAATGTGTTGTTCACTAGTGAAATCCTGCTACGAGTAAAAGTATAAGAATTAACAAGTCGCTGTACTCTAGTCTCTGTTGGCTCTTGCTAGGCTCTGGAGGTTTGGTCAAATGTGGCCTAATTCTGCTTTCCAAATATTAAAAAAATTACACAGAGGGCAAAAAGACAAGTTCTTAATATGCATATCCTGGGAAAATCCTAAACCAGTATTTTTACCCCCTCCAGTCCCAAGGCTAATCAAAATTCCTTTGTTTCCACATCTACCATTAAAATATATGCCTCCCTTGGTTGCCTGCTGACTGTACAAGTTTAACCACTCAATCGATTGGACTCACAAAAGCTGTTACTGGGTTTACATAGTATTTGCCTACAGGTAATTTAGAGACTGGGCTGAGGGTCCAGGCACTGTTCACCAGGGCTGGTACTTAAATTTGAGGCTCTGTTCATTTCTTGATGATCCTCACCTGGCTGAGATGAGGTTTTTCTGGGTTCTGCCTCTACTGAGGCAGGTTAGCCAAGCATCCACCTGCTCATTGCTGGAACTTGCTTCACATGGTGGGCAGCTGAATGGTAATGAGGATAATGTTAATGAAGACAGACTTGCCATGTGCTTTAAAAAGGGAGTGGTAGAATGTAGAGATGAAGTACTTTGTTGGGTGTGCATCTGTTTTTGCTGTCTTCAGTGTGAGTACATATTTTTTTTCTCTTGAACAGCAATTGGAACAGGGTTATATGTTTAAGTATAAGTCTAAGATCTCTGAGTCAATCTGTTAATTGAGATTTGTGTTGGAAGAGAGTGGGTAGACTTCTATCAGCTGTAGGGTGAGGGCTCTGTCATGTTTTTGTGGTAGTGTTTCTTACAGGCCTTGGTGGACATTTAATTTTAGTCTAATTCCTTGCACTGCAATTGAAAGAGCAGTAGCAGCAAAGAGATTTGATGGGAATAGTCATTTGGTATCTAATGCTGGAGAGTGTCTCCTGGTCCTTCTGCTGACTCTGAGATTGCTGCTGGGAGGATTTCCAGGGGAGCACTGGGAAGGGTCAAGGTGCAGAAGATGCAGCTGGGCTGTGGGAGCTCCTAGATGGCACTGGGGAAACCCAAGAGATGTGGGTTGTGTTTAACACCTGTCACTGTAAGCAGGTATAGATTTGCATGGGAGAAAGTGACTGTGGTTCTGCATTCTTTCAATTTCCTGTCTGAAAAAATGGAAAATTAAAAGGAGGTAGAGAAAAATCATGGTAGAAGGCTGAATTTCATATTTTGGGAAGTGGAAATGCTAAACAGAGAGAGAAAATAGGGAAAGTAGGAAATCTGTTGCTGCTCTTTAAGTGTGGAGAGTGCCTGATGATTAGGTGCAAAGCTCTGGCACAGAAGTTGACTTACCTGAAGCTGTATCTATATTATTTGTAAGTTTAAATCTAGAGATTGAGAGAAGGAACAGATCTGAAAAATGACTCCAGCTCCATGGAAAAGTGTGTGACTATGCATAAGCAGAAAAAAACCCAAGACATACAAATGACCTAAACAAAATAGCTTTTCTGCTCTTACTAGAAAGTGACAGTGCTTTCCTGCATTTGTTGTGGTATATAGTTATTTTCTGTTTAATATAGAGACATTTGAGGACAAGTGTGATTGTGGTCATCGGTTTTTGGCATTTCAGCTATCTTAGGATCATGGCAGTATCTGAACTCGGCCTGTGAGGACTCACAATTGTTTAGGATTTTGCAGGGAAGAGGAGATCAGGTTGGTAACTGGAAAAACTAGGCTTTCAACACTTACTATGTGACTATACACAAATACAAACAGTATATTTCATGTGTAAATGAGATATGTATGAGAATGTATGTATGAATGTAAGAGAAAGCTTAGAGGAATAGGTAATATCTTTTGCTGGGCCAATTAACACGGTTGTAAAATGCAAGGAAGTATTTCTGGTGAGCAAGCCTGCCTGCTGTACTGAAAAAAGCAGCAGCATTCTTGCTATTTTGCTTGATAGGTAAACATAGCTTTGTTTTAATTTACTTATTCAAGCTATTACTCAGCTTTCTGTTGCTTCATTAGATTACTCACGTGAGTAAAGAGATACTGGATTACATAGTAATGCCAAGCTTGTGTATTATTTATTGCTGAATTCTGTGGATGCATTTAGGTCAGGTAATTTGCTCACGGCCTCCTTTATTTCTAGGAAAATGGCATGCCTTGCCCTTCATAATTTCTTTGCTTTTACTGACCAGGCTGTTCCCCCAGAGGGCATGTGGGATGTGGCAGAGTGTTGAAAATACTAGGATGGGGAAGCAGAGAAGGAGGGCTGTGTTATTGCACCTTATTTATGTTTATACTAGACCTAAATAGAAAAAGATGGTGTGCTTCTGGCAGGGATACTTTGTGGAGAATGTAATAGGCAACTCTGACTGCCAAAGTTGTTGCCTAAGATTTATTTCTTTTTTTTTTTAAAGATAAGGAAGTACTTTGGTCTGACTGAGCATACTTGAAGAGGATGGCACAATATGTTATGAGCCATTTTATAATGGAACTGAGTGCTTGTATTTGGATCTTGTACTGAATTTTGTCTACGACTTGATTCCTATCATTTCAAGGGTGTTTTCTTTCCTAATTTCTTCCCTGCTTGATAACAGATAAGGGAGATTTGTTTTACAACTCCTATTTGATTTATTTTGATTACTGTTTTTGGTCTCAAATAAACACTTAACAGAGAGCTTCTTTTTTCATTCTTCTCAATATAAGTAAATTCAGTAAGAAGCCTGAACTTAAAGGTGAAGGTCTGAAAAAACCCACCCCTGAGTGATGCTTGGCAGAGGCGTGGTGTGCCTGGTTTGCAGTGCCCCGAGGGTGCAGTGGAGGGGGATCTGCCGGCCCTGCCTGCAGAGCTGCCAGGCTGTACAGCCGGGTGTCCCTGGCTGCAGCAGGAGCTGCTGCTCAGGGGCCTGGGGGGACAAACCCCCTGCAACTGGCAGGAAGATGCTGCTTTTGTGGTAGGGCTGTTGGTGTTACACAGGCAGATCTCTCACAAATGGGGTTTGCCGGCTGCTCTGACATGCACCAGGAATTCTCCCAAAGACAAAATGCATATTTTCATAAAGAGGTATCTGAGCTATGATTTCCTTCCTTACCAGTGGGTCTGTGTTCAAAATGTGGCTCCAAAGAAAGTGCATAGAAAAATGAGCTTTTAATTTGTCACCTGCTGCTGTACCACCCTGTCTTCCTTGAGATGCCAAGTTATAAATGAGGTTTTTGTATCCTCACACACGGCCATCCAAGAAATGTTCTGTCTGTCGTAGCAGTCAGTGGCACAGCTGAAGACATCAGACTAGTGGCTTAAAACCTGCTGCTGTCTGATTGGTGTAAGCAAAGCCAATTGAGCAAACACAAAAGCAGGTAGGGAAATTGCTGTCTTCAGTGGCTTTGGAGGTCCTGGCTGCCTCCAGAGCAGGGGCTGCTAAAATCTCTGTCCCACAGTGTTAAGGTAAAAGGAAGCAAAATTGTTTCTTTATGCCATCCCTTAGAGTGCCCTTGGAAAACTGCTTTTAAACGAACCTTAGAAAGTGTAATATTGTTTCTGCAGGTCTTATTTGGGAGAAAAGTGTCTTGCCTGGCTGCACATGGTCTCTTCCACCCTGCATGTTTGTCCAAGCACTGGGGGTGGCACACATGCCAGATGTAAATTCTTGCCTCCTAGCAAACCTCAAACCACCTAATAAAAACATTTCTTGAGGTAGCCACCAAGAACTTGATCTTTAATTTATGCACAGATGATGATGGTTTCAAAGGAAAATGGTCCAACTGTGGGACAGTCAGGGAGACTGCCATGATGATTCCTACGTATCTGTAGTCTAAGAAAATGTTGGTGAAGTCTGTCTAGCAGCTTTGTTTCCCTTCCCATAGCATCTCTCCCACCGTGGAGCTTGGGAAGCTTGAGAAAGTTTTTGCTTTCAGGGAATACTTACAGGTAGGATTTCCTCCCCAGGTTGAAGCCTCTTTGCTTGTTCTTCCTCCTTTGAATTTTTGCTGGTTTTGCTCTTGCAGTTAGGGAGAACATGACTACAACCCTGGAGGTGCCTTCAGGGAAGGAAGCAGGGAGGGGAGGATGGTGCAGGGTGGGCCTGCCTGCTGGGTAGTGAGCCCAGGATTCAGCCTCAGCCACTGCTCAGCCCATGGTGGGAGCTGCTGAGGCCCTGGCAGGGAGGGGATATGGTTATCCTACTCTTTTGGGAAGCTGAAAGTAGTTGGCCCCTGTAATAGGAGGAATATTTCTGCTTTTTTCTTCTTCTTACTGTCTACTGCTGACTTGACTTGATTTTTTTGTTTTGTTTTGTTTTATTGGTACATCCTAACAAAAGTTTTTCTTCTGAAGATTTTCTTGATTTGATGAAAAACACACACCAGCCCCTGGATTAAATGCAGTCTGCAAATTTGTGTATGTTAAACACACTGTTTTGGAAGGTAGCATGGAGATGAATCCTGGTTGGTTTGAGGCTGCCATTACCTTACACTTGGACTGTGAAACTGCTTTTTGCCTCTTGGCTGCCTGGCCCAGTCTCATGGCTGTGCCCACTGCTGTTCCAGTTGAGGGCAGATCTGATGGGGTTAGTTCTCTGTTTCTGGATCCTTGTCTGCTGCCTTCCTAGCTTCCTTCAGAGCTGATTTGACCTACCAGTCCACCAGAAAAGTAACTCTGTAGCTCTCTGCTGGCCATGCACAGGTCAGGGGTGTGTTAGGGCAGGGCAAGCCTCCTTATCAGTATCTGAGTTCCATTGCTTCAGGTCAAACCTTCATGGAAAGAACCTCAGCTGGAGAGGCTGGGCTGTGGCCCCTTGCATGGGAAGTGGGTGTGCATCTGTATCTGCAGTGGCCTGATAGGCAGGTTGTGTGCCCCCTGAAAATGTGTCCCAGAAATGATGGCTGTTGAAGCAGGTGCTCAAATCTGTAGGGAAGCACAGGGTGCAAAGCCACGAGTACAGCCTGAAGAAGTTCACTGAAAGTTATGAAGAATAAACTCAAGTTGTGCAAGTGCTTGGTGCTCTCTGCCATTCCTGGCACAATCATATGTCCCAGCAGAGGTGTGAGCTGTAGTGTGCTTGGTACTGTGCCCCTGCAGTGGCTGGATGCTGTTCCTCATCCCTCTCTGGCTGGGGGCTCCCAGCCAAGCAGGCTGCTGTGCTCTGAAAGGAATGCAAAGCAGAGAGGGAGAGCTCTTGCTGCGAGGAAGGGAGAAGGCACCCGGACCGAGTTCGGCCAGCATCTTTCACTGCTCCTGTGCTGGTGGAAATTGCTGGCAGCAGCCTTGCATGAGGCAGCATTGCTGGAGAACAATTTTCTTCTCTATTTTAACATAGTAGAAATAATGCCACTAAGAAATTAGGTTATGTATCTCAAGGGAAAGGGGGATTTGTTATTCTGCTTTTAGCTTGCACCATAGGCTGTGTCACCATGGGGCCCGCACCACCAAGTGGGTGCTTGTGCTAATCCTGGCACTTAAATGCCAGAGAGTTCTTTGTCAGAGGCTGGTCTGTCTCCTGTGTTTGAGTGACAGGAGATATTATGGTAAATTCCAGCTCTTTTGGCTACTTTATAGTCTGTTTTCTTAGGGGCAAATCTTGACTATGATTGACTGAAATAGCACCATGTGCCATGAATGTCCTGCCTGGGCTGGCTCATGTTCCTGGGCTTATAATGTCACGGCAGCTTTGTGGAGGACAAAGCCTCTGCTGCCCAAAGCACCCGGTGTCCTTGGGCCCACTAAGCTGGTGGCCAGCCTGGCCTCTTGAGTTGCAGCAGTGCCTTTTGCTTGTGTTCTTACTAGGATAATTGTGATACAGCAAATTTTGATGGCTTTGCCTGTTAGGAAGGGTCCCCCCTCCCCCTACCTCCCTCCCTCCTTCTCCCCCATTTGCTTATTTTTATTCACATGAAGTAAAAGATTTGGTTATTTGCCAAGAAGAAAAACCAACAAACAAAAATCCCAAAGCAACCACAATATTGTACCTTTCCTTGCTTTTAAAAAACATTTCCTTGTAAGTGTAACTAATGATGTGGGTTTTTAGTAGAAGTACGCGATTCAGTGTTAAACCAATAGCACATAAAAGAATAAAAGAGACTGGTTTCTTGTGTATTTTCCTATTTAACATTCATCTTCTTCAGATTTCAGAAAACTTTATGGTGTGAAAATAGGAAGAAATGTTATCTCTTATAAAGGAATACAGGAGAATAAGATCTTTAATTCAGCATGCTTGTGCAATAGCATTGGTTGGGCTACAGTCTGGGTTCTCAAACAACCTTACTTTAAAAAAGTTTATATTTTATAAATATTTCTGCCTCTTTCTCTTTCTTTTGCAATACCTAATGTACACTGTCTGTTCTGCTGTTAACTCCCTGATGCTGAATTCCTAAGTTTGGGCTAATAGAAAATTTGGAGGATTCTTCATTATCTGAACCTCTTGAGAAATACCAAATATGTTCCAGTAATTGTGGTGTAGTACAACAGGGAGTCACACTGGCAGTTTGTTGGAAAGGGTTTTTCCTGTAGTTATGAAAACCATACAACTATTAAAATCCCCAAAACTGAAACCGCTGGGATTACTCACATACTTACAGTTAAGCGCATGCCTAAAGGTAGATATATTCAGCATGGCATTTTTGACTGGTGTTTGATTCCTAGCTTGAGAATACGAGAAAAAAACCAAAGCATTCCTCAGTTGCTTCAGTCCTGTGCAGCTTTTTCATTCTGTGCTCACATGCTGTAGTATGCTGGGCTCTGGTTCATGACAGAAGCACCTGGGTTTGCTATAAAGCAAATTATTGATAATAAAGAAAGAAAAGTTTTGCAAAATAGTAAGATACTCCAGGCTACTAGAAGAGACTTGAAGTCAGATTTTTCCCCTCCTGCCTTTTCATCTGCTTCTGCCATGTCTCCTGGAAGAATGAGCATGTGTCAATTTTTTTTAGTGTCAATATTTTCTCAATGTTTTCTATCTCAGTTGTATGCAAAGAGGATATAACATTTGTGCCTTGGAAAGTAGAGTGAATTTATTAAACAGTGTGAGGTGCTGGATAGGTGAAAGTGAAATATAACACCAATGTTATAGTTCAGGTCATAATATTTGGATTTGCTTTGTGGTTGTTTCATTTTCCCTATTACAGATGATGTTTTTCCTGTTAACTCTGTTGTATAAGATGGAAAGTGATGCTTGATTTCTAGCTCTGGTATAGGGACTTCTTCCCTTGCTGTGCAGTCTCTTATTGAGAGGGTGCTGGTTGCCTTGCTCTTCTGTGCACAAGGTAGCAATAGTACCAGCTCTCTGTATTTCTCAGTTTCTCTCTTAAAAACTTCCTTTTATGTAATATTTCAAGTCTTCTATGTGACTTTCTCTTGGAAAGAACTGATGTGTGCCTACAAGTGTACTGATACATCACCCTAAGCAGTCAGTTAGCACACTTATTCTTATGAAGCAAAATGCCAGTTAGCACACCTATTCTTATGAAGCAAAATGCATTTTGCACCTATGAAACTGTCTAAACAATTTGCTTTGAGCCAAAATTTGGAAATATGAAGGTTGTGGAGGGTAACTAATGAAAAAAATGTTTTTGTTACACTTCTTTAAAGAAGATTCATTTGCACTAGTATCAATATGTGGAGGAATTTAATTTTAAAACCAGCCCCAGCCACTTTGTAGAAAAATATAATGCAGTACATAAACTCATTTTAGACACTACTTATTCTACTGTGTCCCATTAGTTGATGTTTACACAGTGCTTTGAAAATGTAAAGCGCTATATAAGTGCTTATTATTACTACATTATTATTATTCTCCTTCTTGAAAAAAGACCCTCTAGGGAGAGGGAGACTTGCTCTGCATTTCTTCTGTAGTGCAGATCCCACAAGAAGTATACCCACTTGTTTTGGTTTGTACATTCTTCCCTTCCCGTTTCCATGCTTTTGGAAAAAAAGTACTGTGTTTTAGAGATTAGAGCTTTTATTTAGTTTATGCTGGGTAGCTACAGCAATGAGAACATTATTTGAAGGCATATAAAAATCTTAAAATAGCTTTTTATTACACGCTGTGAAACAAAGTGAATCACCACCCTGGCATTGGCCCCTGTGGTTTGTGGGTGCTGGGGCCCCTTTCCTAGCCTGGGCACTAAGGGATAAGCAGGAGCAGGTGATGATGCTCTTTGCTGGGCTCTTTGTGATGTTTGTTCCCTCTTTCAGTGTGGGCCCAAGGACAAAACTAGTGAGTGAAAGGAGTGCAGGAATGGTGCTAACAAAGCCTCAGAAGAATTTGCCTCCTGCAGAGGAAGCGCTACAAGTTTTTCTGCAGTATCAGAACTATGTTTTTTCCTTGTAACCTGTATCACTACAGGAGGACAAGATTTCAGTTTAAGTTACTTTAATCCCCTTTATTCCTTGACTCATTATAATGAGAATGGCTTTTAGTGGGCAATATTAACCATTTGCATCCTGAGACCTGACAGCAGTTCTCTTTGCCTCTGTGTTATATATACTGTGCCATCCCGTGGTGGAGGCTATTATCATGGCGGATTAAATTTGGAGTTATTTTTGCCCAGGTATCCATAGGTTTGCATTGTCATAAGATGGAGTAGCAGTAACCATAATCCTCTAAGTACACTGTGAAGCTTTCTACTCCATTCCTATTTTTACCTTTGTTCCACTGTTGCTGGGTGCTCTGTCCCCTGCCTGGCCTCCTGTTGGGTTCCCTGCAGTGCAGCAGATCTGCATCCAGCATTCCCAGCCCATCTTTACAGCCAGCTCCATTTTGGGAAAAGGAACAGAGGAAGGGGAAAGAGGCCTTGAAAATGTGAAGGATGGGGTAGTCTGAGGATATTGTTTATTACACAGCATAACCTGACTTAGGTTTGTCACTGAATTTGGCCCTTGGTTATGATACACACATGGCCACTAAAAATTAGGTCACATGCAGCATTTCAGCCTGGTTTCCACCAGAAATGGGGTTTTTTATGCATGTACCTTTTGCTGGTGTCCCCAGGCAGTAGGAGGGGGTGCTGGTCAATGATAGCTGTGGTCCCAAACCTTGACAAACAACAGCAGGGTGAAGGAAGGAGGGAAGCCCCCCAAATCTGCTGAGAGCTTCAGCAAATGGTGAGCAGCTCATACAGGCAAATGCAGTGTGGGAGAGGCTGCAGCACATGGGAGTGGGGATGTGATGATAGGTTGGGCCAGTCTTGGCCATGTAAAGAGCTCCCTTTCCTCTATTCACTTCAAGAGATAAACAGTTCAGCTGTGACTGACAACAGTTCCAGGCATTGTCTAAATTAAAGCTGAAGTGTAACTGTGGTCTGATAATTCACATCCACATATTGTGTTAGTACTTTTTAATGGGCTCATCAGCCTTGTCACTGCAGGTCTCATGCTTTAGCTTCAGAGAGAAGCACTAGGCTGCAGGGAGGTGCAGGGATGGGATGGGGCTGGCATTGGCTGGGGGGAGCAAGGGATGGGGGAAGCACTTTGTCCCTTAGTTTGCATCCCTCCTGAAGCTGCCAGTCCTGAAATAATGGCCCAGGAAATTGGCCATGGGCAAGTTGTGCTGTGGTCAGTGCCCAGGGACTTGTCAGTGTTGGGGAAGTGGTGAGATGGATTGGCACAGCCTTGCATCCCTCCCTACTTCATTTCTTTCTGAACAGCAATTAATTTGGGAGTGGAAAAGTATAAATTTTTGCAGGCTGAAAGCTCAAATTCAGAATGAAACACACTTGGATTGTTTAACTGATTGCAGATGAATGCTCAGAGACTGAGCCTGTGGCAGCAATAGGTGTATGGACTTGATATGGTTAAAAGGTCAAAAAACTTCTACAATTCCTCTTGCCTCTTTCCATCTGAGCCTGACAAGTTTGTAGAAATCTTGTCAGTGAGAGCAGACTTGTTACTGAAACCTGGCTCCAGGCGATACCCAGCACAACCCCTGGGTGATGAAGGGCACTTCCCATACCCCCAGAATAGACACGGTGTAACTGGGAAAACTCCAGAAAGATCAAATGTACTTGCCGTGCCTTAGCAAAGGTAGCTACCTGCAATGGGAGTGGAAGTCCTCAGAACAGCGTTCTTGTCAAGTTTCCTTGACAGAGCTCATCCCTTTCCCTCTGGGTGTCATTTTCTACTTGTGTTTTATTGACATAGAAGTGACAAAATATAAATGAAGGTGGCAGTCATCACCCTCACTGTGGCATAAATCATGGGGTACAGGGTTGGGGCCCAGCCCTGGAGCAGCTCTGTGGGATGGGGCGGCTGTCACTGCTTCCTCAGTGTCCCCACAGCTCCCTGAAGGACAGGGGATGTCCCAGTCTCCCCCTGTAAACACAAGCAGGCACGAAGATGCTCCAAAAACACAACCGGTTTGTGTGGTGGCATGGGAGAGCGAGCAAACCTCCGCAGAAAGTGCAGCGCAGCTGCGCAGTGACTCGGGCCAGGGAGCCCCGGCAGGCCCGGCCCGAAGTATCCGTGTCCGTGCCCTGGGCAGCGGGCTGGCTCCCGGGCCGGGCCCCGCGGCGGGCGGTACAACAGCCCGGGGCCGGGCAGATGGCTCCGGCCGCGGGGCCCCGCTCTTCTGGGAGCGAGCCCCGCTGAGACTGCAACAACAGCAACCCGGGAGCCGGGCAGATGGTCTGCTGCCGGCCGCCAGCATAATTGCATCAGCTGGTTACTCCTGCAGCCAGCGGAGCCTCCTATTTGTACCGCTCTGAAATGATCCTGATTTGTTTTCCTTCTTCCCTCCGCCCCTTCCCTGTCTTGTTTAAGTTTATGTAATTTTTGTGAGGGATGGGCTGAGGCCGGGGGCGGCCATCTGCCGGAGGTGTCGATGGTGGGGTCCCTGCAGCAGCCGGACCCCTGAGCGGACGGGGGGCACTGCTGTGGCCTCCTGCTCCCGCGCCCCCTGTCACTCGGGGCTCGCATGAGGTTGCGAAGAGAAGAGCTGGACCAGCACGGCCCTTTCCAGCCTTGGTGGTGCACTGCAGTCTCAGTCCGTGTGCAATACATCTGCCAGCCTCCACCTAAATTGCTCCACATACCCGAGCTGCCGCTCCCTGGAGCACGCCAGCCCGAGGTCTGAATACTGCAGCAAACCCCCTCGGGTCCCGGCTCGCTGCCTCCCCCTCCCTGGGTCGGCACCTCGGCGCTGCTGCGGCAGGAGGGCTGCTGAGATGTCCGCTGGCGCTGCTGGGGCGGCTCTGCAGCCCTGCTCGCTCGCCTGCCACCCTCGCTCCTCCTTTTGGGCTTTTGCTTCACAGACAAAAGACCTGCCTCTTCTAATCGGGGACTCTTTTGTTTATGGGGATTGCTGGCCTGCGCTGACTTTCTAAGACGCAAAATATTTATGGAGGGTAGGCAAAGTGTCCCTGGAGATGGCTGATGTCCCTCTGTTGCGTTCCTAAGTGTCTCGGTGTTTCTATACATCTTGCTCTGGGTTCGATGGGGTAGGGGCCAGCAACGATGAAGTGGCGCCTGCTGTTTGCTCTGGTTTTAGCTCTCAGCACGGCGCAGGTAGTTGCAATAGTGCTGATCTCAAGTTGCTGCTGACCCAGAGGTCCTGTAATCCCTAATAGTAGTAGGATTAGATTTTTGTCCAGCCAAGTCCTCTTTTCCTTTTGCTTTTCATTTTTTTTCCTACTTTTGCAATACTTTATGCCCCAGCTGACATACATTCTGCCTCCTCCATTGACCTTTGCCTGGGTACTCCATCTCCTAGGAAAGACCTGCCCTTCTTTTAGGAGAAGCTTGCCAACCTGGGCCTCCCCTCTATGCTGCCCTACCTGCCCCTTTGTCCTTTTTTTGTACACAAGATTGATTTTTGTTACTCTGTCTGTGTCTGGCCCCCGTGTTCTCATTAAGCAGACAAAATCTCTCACTTCACTTTCTGGGTGCATGATTGATTTCTATGGGGGTAATTTTAAGACTGTGGTTTGTACCCATCTGTCAGACTTTTCCACTGGCATTAAATGTGTGAAACTTGCTGAGTTCAACTGGCTGCTGTGTGACACTGCTAGTGCTGAGTTTCCCATTGGTGTTTCAAAGAGGGATGGGACATGTGGATGCACTGAGGGCTGTTAAAGCACCTGATAAGTCCATCTTTATGAATGGAGAGGGACTGGCCAAACTACACAGCTTCAGTTGCTGCAGCACTGTGGTGGGTTCAGTTAGAAATGGGATGGTACCAGTATAAAAATGCTATGTTGCTCAATTCTGTAAAAGTCCTTTACCAACCATAAACTCCAAATATACAGCTGCTGGTGTTAAACAAAAACTTTGCAAATCTCCTGTTGGGCTTTTCAGGATCAGTTCTTGTTTCTTATTTTTTCCTTAGAGTCTGTAGGTGTGCATAATTATATGTATTTTTGAAAGCTCTAACTATGCCTCATTTAAACTTCTGCAAGCATCTTTGTAAGTTCAATTAAATGACTACAGAAGAAAATGAAATGAGGGAAATGTGCATTTACCCAGATGGGGCTTGCAAGCCAAGCAAAATGTTGTGTTAGCCCAACAAATGGGTTATTTAAGCAAAGTCCTACCAAGACAAATATAGGAGAGTCAAGGCTAAGTGAGTTTTGAAGCAATACAGGATGTGACCCTCTCAAGCTCAGTTATCAGGATTGCACAGGTTGAGAAGATGGGCCTGATTTCAGGTCCACTTGAAAATAGTATTGGAAGGACCCTGATAAAAGTACTCAGAGCTGAATTTTTTCAAGTACTCCCCCCAAAATTCAGTTTGGGGTCTGAACAACTGCACCAATGGATTCTTTTATTTACACAATTTACTTGAGTAGTGTCAAAGAAGCCAGTAACAATGAGGTTGGTGCAGCTCTACAAGAGCGGTGATGTGGTGTTGTACCCTGAAGAAGGCATGGGGGGGGTGTTTTCTCCTATGGTCACTTGTGTCCAGCTCTGGGGAGGAACCAGGTGTGAGTGGCTCTGCCCAGCCCTGTGCCTTGCAGGGCTGTGACCTTGTTCCTGGCACGGTGTGGAGCAGCACTGGGCCCTGGGACAGGCCCCAGTGCTGAGCCAGCATCAGGGGCTTGTGCAAGCACAGAGGGCTTTGGAGAAGAAGAGCACAGATGCACTCACGGGCTTAATGCTGTAACTGCATTTCAAGGAACTGATGCTACTGCACTGAATTAAATTCCCATTTAATTTCCATCAAAATTAAAAGCAAAACTTGTAAGTAACCGGATTGGGCCCAGTGTGGTCACAGTCCCTCTGCTGCTAATCAAAAGCAATACTCTGTTGCTAATTTGAGAAGAATTTTTTTTTTAAAGTAGCTTAAAACAAGAGGAAACTGTCACATCCTGAGTGATATCCTGTGTGCTACAGCAGTGTTCTTGCTGCTCAGTGATCAGAATTTCAGCTTAAGGGAGTGAAATCCAATCCGTGTAAAAATTCATTTTCTTTGTGGAGATCTTGTACTATTGCACAAGGTATTTTCTGATGGCAAAATGCAAATCTGAAATTTATATCCAAGTGAACAAAAAGATTAATTAAATTAGCTGACTGGAGGAAATTGAGAGGATACTGAGTTATTGATTTGATTTTAGTAAATTCATTTTAATATGTGAGATTACATTTTTAATACTTGAAATTATCACAGTGTTTCACAGTGCAGTTAATTATTTCTCAAATTGTATATGTTCAAGACACTAATTTGGTATCCAGTGCTGCCTGAGTGCTGATGTGCTCTCTGCCATTGAGTGCCTCTCACTTGCAGGGAGCTGCAGTGCCCAGACTGTCAAGTCCTGCCAGGCAGCTTTGAGGGCTGCTACTTTTGATTTACATTTTTTGGCTTGGTGCTATTCCTAGAGGGTTTGGGTAAATGCCTGTCCTGCAGCACTGTTACTGCCTGAGCAGTGGCAGGGAGTTCAACACTGAGCCACAGCAGGAGATCTGAGCATCTTCTAGGGGATGGCAATAAAATTCCTGCCTGTGCCACCCAGGAGCTGGGTGATAGTTTTTCTTTCTTTTCCTTCTATAGTTTTTCTTTTCTTTATTTTCCTTCTATTTTGTTTAGGGCTTTTTTTTGTTTTTTGGCAGCCATCTGCTGTGCCCAGCTTCCTTGGCTTGGGGAGATGAGACTGTTGATTCCCCAAGTGGCCAGGAGGGAAAAGAAAGTCCACAACTTGGTCCCTTGGTGCCTGCAGGGGTGGTGGGGCTGGCAGGGTGGCTGGCCAGGTGGGCACTGGTGGCACGTGGTACCTTTTAGCTTTGTACACCACAGGGAGAAAATCTGCCCAGCACTCTCATTTGCTCATTCTTATGTGCTGTGAGTGGCCAAATGAAAGAAAGGAAACAAATGGGAGTTTTGGTATCTTGGCAAAATGCTCTGCAACCTACCAAACGTGCCCTCCTTGCACACCCAGAGCCAGAGAGAGGTGATCAGCCTGCCCTGCTCCCATCCCAGAGCAATTCTGGGTGTAAAGCCCAGCAGACCTTGGGATTATTTCCCTAACACAAGTGAACACATGAAACCAAAGGTGTCGATCCAAAAAATGCTGACCTAGCAGGTTTTATTGAGAGCAAGTATGTTTCGTAACTATTGTTTTACCCCTTAGTTGTACTCAGAGCTGCTGGAGCCCACTGTGCTGACTGTGGCTGTGACACTTCTGTGTGACCATGGGCCTATGAGTGGCTTTCAGCATCTCTTAGTGAGCCTTGCCTGTGGAAAGAGAAGCAACAGGTACAATTAATTTGACTCTGCCCACAGCATCAGGGGGTGATTTACTCCCATCTTTAGTATTTGAAGTCAAACTTAATGAAGATAGATATGCTGACTCCTCTCCTTAGTTTTTTTATTGGCTTTTCAAACTGGATATATCTGTTAAGGTGTATATTTGCATTGCTTCTGAAAAATTGGCAGTATAGTTAATTTTTCTGTTTTATACTTGATGTTAATCTGCTTCATAGCTTAAAACACCTGGAGAATACAAACCAATACTTTAGAAATATGCTAAATACCATTTTTATTAAGATTAAAAGACCATTAAAAGGGAAGAGGAAGGTGCTGCCCATGTTAATATAGATGTGGGTGAGTGTGTTAGCCCACAGTAAGCAATGCTGCCCATTAGCTGGGGCACAAGTGTAGGTAGGTTTGGTGGATGCTAGGGATGTGGAGGAGGATGGTGAGCAGCCTGGCTGCCTGCTGGCTGTCCCCTGGCACCCCTGCCCATGCAGGCAGGGTCACCCTGCTGCTCCTGCCTGGCACCACAGAGCTCTTCTTCCAGCAGTTTGATTTCAGCATAGCAAGGACTACCTGCTGGGGAGCAGGGAAAAGGGATTTCTGTGAGGTTACAAACATGGCTGTTTGTTTGGGTACTTTGGTACTGTTTTATTTATTATTTATTCCCTCTTGTCTAGTAAGAGTTAAAAGTGTAAATGTTTAGCAATGGTAGGGTGAGGAACCACTTGAAACAGTGTTGCAACTCTTGAAGGACACTATTTCTGGTTTTGAAGCCTTCAGCTGTCGAAGCAGGACAGGAATGTAAGAAAATTCATCTGCCCCAGGTGGCTATCCTGCCTTGCCATCCCAGCTGTAAATCAGGGTGAAAATGATCCTTTGTCCATTTCAAATTTATGCCTGGCAGGACCAATTGTGTATCTATAAACCACATTATTGGAAAACCCAACTGTAGCCAGGAAACTACTTTCAAGTTTTGAAAAGTATTTGTTGACAGTGTAAAACTGATTGCTAAATAAAAAATTCTAAATAGATCCCCAAATCAGATGCTCTTGCTAGGAAAAGAAAAAGAGGTTGCAGGTATGTGTACAAACATACATAAACACCTAGATATATTTATGCTGTGAATCTGTGATACCTCCTAAACCAAATCTCAAACAAGTACATCATATTACCTGGTTGGTGACAGCACTGAGCTGATACATATTAGCAAAAAATATTCTGGATGGTTAGCACAAGAAATATCCATGTTTGGGATAGATTTAGCTGTTTTCTTAAAATATGGTGAAAATTATCTGTGAAAGCTTTGACATCTAATAATGGCTCACCCTTCTATGCAAGTATGTTCACTTTGGCTCTTGAACATCTGTCCTTTTCTCACCTCATGTTGGACACGTAGACAAAGGCTGTGGGTGTTGTCCAGGAGTGATAATGTCCCCTGGGGGTGAGTAGAGGAAGAGATGCTATGAACAATGTTTTTCTCCTCGGGTTTGTGTGTTTACACCACCAACAGCTCTCTTCAGAAGTACAATTGTTCTCACTTGTGATTCTCCCCCCTCATAGTGCAGCCACTCTGCTGTGGATAAGTGAGGCTGGGTGGTCAGAAAGTGTTTTTATAGCCAGGGTTTCCTGTTCTTGTTCAATATGCAAATGTTAGATTTAATTAAACGAGAAATAATTTTTATTCAGAACTATCTAAGCCTCCAGAAACAGAAGGTCTTCAGGATTAAGCTCATGATAAAACATGAATGATGGAGAGATTATTGTACTGGGGCTTTATTTGTTTATTTATTTTCTTTAGAAATGAATCTTTATGTTAGACTGAGTAACTCTCAGTATTGTGTTTTCTGCTTCCCTGCTCCCTAGGCAGGACCTGCTCCTGCAGAGGAGCTGGGTGTCCCCAGGTAGCAGAGATCAGCAGTGTCCTGTGGGGCAGTGGCACCTGAGTGCCAGCACCCTCTGCTCCAGAGACTGCAAGCAGGAGGGCAGCACCACCCCTGCCAAAGATGTGCTGCCTCCTCCTCCTCCTCACGGGTGCTTAGGAGAAGCTGAAATTGGCCTAATGGGAGTGGGCAACCAGGAGCTGCTTCTGAGAAGCAGAGGGAAGATCCAGACTGATAAATGATTTCAACAGGATAAACACGTCACTTTCCATCAGTCTCTTCTCATTTGGGAGCAGGTCCATCTTTTCTTCCCTCAGTTAAGCTCAATTAAGTGTAGAAAGACAAGAGCCATCCTTTTCATCTTAAAAGTTGCAGAATAAAAATTAGGCAGATAGGTTAGCTCTTATTTTTCCTGTCTGCCCTGTGGGATATTTTCAGAAAATGTTCGTAATATATGTGTAAGCTGATTTCCAATTCACTGGTAAATCATTTTACTATTACAGCTCTCAGATTTTATTAAATTTGAATTTTGTTCTCATTTCCATCCATGAAAGTGCAAAAGACTTTTTTGAAACCATGCACTTTTTGGCATTTTAAATAAATTATTTCCAATCCCTATTAGGTTAAAAATAAAATAATCTGACTTACATATGTGAATCAAACTCCAAGGTTTAGGAAAACATAGAGTGGCAGGAGGCAATGGCATAAATTGTTGGAGACTAATTCCATGCTATGTATTTAATGTTAAATATTTTGTGAGCATGTGGATCCTATAGCTTGATCAAAGCTGTACATTATACTCTGTGAATAAAGAGTTAGTGTTAATAGCTGGGATAAAACATGTTTCTAGCTTTGCTTTTTTTTTCAACAGTCAAGTAAAAATTCTCCTAATGTTTTATTACAGCAAGAGTTGTATGATATTTTTTCTTTCTTGTTAAATTTCTGTGCTGTTTCCGCCCTCTCCCCCAGTGGCAATGTTGAATCTTGTTTTATAAGAGAAGAATCATTACATATAATCAAGTAATTTAAACAAATGATCTCTTAGCTCAAGGAGACATATACTGTAATATAAACTTGCTGAAATGAAAAGCTGCTGTTCCAAACCATCATGCTGTATATTTGAGTTATTAAAAGCTCTCTCACTTTGGTTTTGTGATCAGCTCTGGCTGCCAGAAGTTTGGGGGTTTTTGCTGATCCCTAACCTGTTGGCTGGTGCTTTGATGACACCACAACACTGATGGAGGTATTTAATCTGTCTTGTTCCCAGTTAAAGTGTAAAGGATGTTAACTTGCTGTCTGTGAATAATGTGGTACTCCAACCCCAGCTATTTCAGCACACTGCAGCTAATGACCCTTCAGAAGGTCCTGTTGCCTACAAAGCCAGCTGTGGGTGCTTCTTTTCAGGTGGTACAGACACACAGGCCTGTGGAAGGTGCACTGCTGCTGGAGCAAAAGGGCTTTTTGAAAGGTATCTCTTAAGTTACGGATTTGGAAACATGGAAGGTTGGTTTCTTCACGTGTACCTGTTTTTGAGGGAGGAAAAAAAGTGTTTGACAAAAATACAGCCAGCTCCAGCCATTCATTCCTGTACTTCTTCATGGGACTGAGTGGTGGGACCTCCAAGGTGTGGGGGAGGAAGGGTGAAGCTGGAAATGGAATACTGGAAGTGAGCTGATGTGCTTCCTGCCAGCCCTGGAGTTACTTTCCAGATTCTCCCCTCCCTTCTTGGTCATTTCAGAGTGTGTCATATTTCTGAGGGTACCCAGTAAACAGTTGGGCTGTATATTGTTACCCTGCTGGCTCTTTTATGATCTTGTTACTGCCATGTAAATAAATGATGAATCTGGTTAGAAGAGAAGGTTTCACTCCTAATTCCACTGATGGCAATAGCCCCAAACCAGACTTTTTAAAGCAATCTCCAGGTTCAGCTGAGTTGGGGTAAGTGTGGTTTTTCAGGAGACTAATTTGTCGTCTTGAACTGCATTTATCATATACGCATAGAGGTGGAAAAATATTTGTTTTAATCAAAAGTGCACTAACTTATTTAAAGTGCAAGTGTGAGTGAATGCTGTAGATGATTATTTTAAGAGCAGGCGATTTTTTTTTTTTCTTCAAGATTTAAGGAATCAGAAAAAGTGCTAGCTCTGTCAGGTGTTCTGTACCCTGAAAAGATGGAAAAAAAAAAATGACCAGGCTCAGTTCCTGGTTGAACAGGAGCCACTCACATGTCCAAGTTTTGAAGGCTGGTTTGTAATTCTCTTGCCAAAATACCTAACCTTGACTTTTAAGTAGGACTTAAGATGCTGCATAATGTTAAATGCCTCAAGCTTTCTAGTCTTTTATGTGTTGGAGCTGTTGGTGAGCAGGCATGGACAATGTGCTATTGCTCTGAGCACTCAGAAACCAACATGCCCACCTTGGTGCCAGGCTGTCTGTTGAAGTGAGAAGTGTGCAAGTGCAATGTTGCTCATTGAAGTAAAATGTTCCAAATTTATCTGAAAAGATGTGTAAGAACACACTTCATTGCCCTGAACTTGAGTCTAGGAGATGATTTTAGTAGTCTGCAGGGAAACGCAGGCTGAGGTGTGCTCAGGTGTGCAGTGAGTTAAGCTGTGGCCAAGAGCTCACCAAGAAGGTACCAGCATTAACCAGTGCACAAGGCATGGGCAGGGGGGGCTGATGCTAAAGGAAGATGCCATGGGAAGAGCTGGGGGTCAGGGGCATGGCCAAACCTCCCAGAGTGTAATAGAACTGCAATAACTCTTGCATGCATTTAGAAGAAACTTTTTGTCTGCTGCTTCCTAGACAATCACAAAACCTTGCCTTAACAAAAAAAGAATGATTTCACATTTTTAGACAGATTGCTTGCATGATGGAGGAGTCTGTGCCTTTATCGATTACAAGGCTGGCTTTCTGATCAATAGAAAGTTTTATATGCACTTGAGTGAGGCTCACCTTAAGAGCCCATCCCTGAAGCCAGTCAGCACTAATCCAGAGGGCGGTTTCCCAGCACACGCTGTGCCCGTAACTCGCGCAGAAGGATGGGATGGCTGCGGTCGATCCCTCTCTGCACGGAGCTCTTCTGGCTCTTCATTTGTCACAGTGGCTCAAAGTGGTTTCTGTACCAATGCAGGCATGGCCAAAGCAGGACTGCACCACAAAACATGAGTAAGCATGGACCAAGTACGAACACAGCTTTCATTTACCATACAATTTCTGTAAGATTCTACCAGGAAATAATAAAAAAAAAAAACCCAGCAAAATCTCATTAAGAGGGGGAAAAAATAGAAGTGCAGGTAGGAAATGCATTCAGCTTCCATAAAAATTTGTAGAGGAACTCTGCTTCACTGGCCCTTTGGCTATGCATGAATTTTGTCTGGGAAAACAAACATGAGTTCAGCTAAGTGGCCCTGTTTGCCTTGACTGTAAATTAATTATCTCAGCCTTTTTCATAGTGCTTAAGTTGGAAGGAAGTTCTTTGTTTTAAAAGGTAGGTGTTTTTGTACTGGTATTTTTTTTTCCATCTCAGTTTGGCTTTTATTTAGGGAAGTAGGGCTATTTTCTTTCTTCTTTCAAGCCTCATTCATTTAGTCCACTGAAATTTAACTACAAAACTTTATGGAAGTTGTATTTCTTAAGTAAACTTCTATCAGCATAGAAACTTGAGCCATGTGTGGAAATCCCCACACCCTGTTTCCGAGGCTTAGCAGCACTTGTAGGAGGCAGGACATAGGGTTTTGGCAGTCTTCCTCGGGACAGAAGACCAGAAATCAAAACAAGCAAATAAATATGACAAGGAAATGTTGCAGAACACAAAGCCTTGACAGGAACACTTGTAGTAGAGGAGCAGACACAATAATACTATTTGCCTCAAGAAAAGATGTTTTGAGTTAATGTTATTCCTCATGGTCTCTGCCTCTAGGAGAGGGATTTTAGCAGCTCTGGAGGCAGAAGCTGAAAGGGCTGGTGGCCTTATGAAGGGGATGAGGTGTTTGCTTGTGCCTTCTTTTTCTACAGATGCATTGGGAATCACTGTCCCAAGCATTGCATTTACTCTTAAAATGGGCCTTTCCTTTTCATATCACAGTTGCACATTTTGCTGGTTCATTCCCTCCTGGCTCCCCCAAAATTGTAAAAATTAGTACTAATGAGACTACTCCAAAGTACTTACTTGACACCTGCCTTGCATTTCTGTGTGGTGGCATTGGTACAAGCATGTGGACAGGAGCAAACATGCATTGACACAAGCATGTGGGCAGGGGACATTTGCAGAAGAGACCTGACTGTGCAGTGGAAGCACCTAAACTCCCCTCCATGGCTGGCTGGAAAGCTCTATGGGCTCCTGGACAAGAGGTTTACTCAGGCTTGGGTTTAGTTTTGCTTTGGTTGCATCGTGCCTGAATATTCACTCTTGGTGGAGAGCAAGATAAGTACGTGTCCCTTCAGCATTTTATGAAACAAAGTAATGCAGATATCTATAAGTGAGACATGACATGAAGCGTACAGATAGTAAGTTTGGAATAGTTCTGGGAGTTAAGAATTTACATGTCTTTATTAATTATTAGATGTTATTAGTGAGTGACTAAGGAACTGGGAAGCTCTAAGCGTTCTTTTGAAGTGGTGTACCCAAATTAGGCTAAATAAATAAATAAATATAAAAATGTTGGGGAATGTCTGCTCTAATGAATTTTCTAAATACACAAATCACACTTATTAAATCAGTGGATCTTTTAACTGTAAAAATATTATTACTGTTACACTAGGGAAATCCATTCAGAATTATAAAATATTTGGAAACTCTTTCTATGTTTCATTTCAGTGGAAGGATTGTATGTTTAATAGGAATAAAAAGAAAAAGGTATGATTTGGGATAAAGTTTTAAAAGCCAGCTTTCCCCCTTTCTTTGTGTGTGTGCCAATTTTCAATAAGAGCTGTGTTATCCTTTTAGTGTTGTTTAAAATAAACTACATATAACAAGATATTGAAATTTTTTCATGGTATATTAGCACTAAGGACAGGTTGTTAAGGGGTTATAAAAAATTAGTTTCCACTTTATGGTGGTTGTGTTGGTTTTTCTGCAAATTAAATTTGATGCTACAAAGGGCTATATGTGATACATACAACTTTCTCTCCCTTATTGTAATTTTTATCAACTTAACACAGCCAACAAAGCCTGTCTTTCTAGCAGAAGAATCTCAGCTGGAGAATGCCCCTCAACCTGTGTAATAAAATTCTGCAGTAGAAAAGTGTGGGGCATCCACTCACATGAATCAAAAGGAGGAGGCAGGATTCTCCATGTATTAGCTTTGCTCCTGCTTATATTTATCCTTCTATCTATATTTCACTTTGCATTTTATACCATTTTTGTGTCCCTTCATCAAACCATTTAAGCTCACATACAAATAAGACAGACTTTACTGTTAGTGTTTAAGAGGCAGTACAGAAGAATATATTGTTTTATTATTAAAATACAATTTATGAACCAGAAATGATCATAGATGCAAATTTATACTTTGCACATTTTTTTTTCTTAATAAGAATATGTATATCTCCATCTGGGGAGAAAGCAGCATTAAAATGAGCGAGCCTGGGGAGTATTGCCACACACACAGGCACACACACACGCATACACTTGCATACACAAAAGAGCCACAGTGAGGGATTGCTGGAGAAACGAGCTCCTACCAATGCCTGGTGAAACCCAGCTCTCTCCAGGAAAGCTGGAGCTGGGCTGCCAGGGCCTGGGATGGCACAGAGTGGGAACACTGCCAGCCTGAGGTGCTCAGTGCTTCCAAACTTGGCCTTTCTGAGGGGAGGAAAAGATGGAAATAACACCACTCACCAGATGGGCTTTTTCAAGCCCTTGTAGCTCTAATTAAAATGGCTGGTCAGGAAAAGCCTCCTCTCTTCCTTTTTCTGTGCTACCTACGCTGCAAACATAGTTTGCTAGTGAAACAACTTCCAAGTTGGAAGGATTTGCAGTAAAAATTGGTGTATTTTTTTAGGCTGAGGTGTGGAAATCTGGTCAAAGACTTCTTTTCAGCTGTGATTAATAGCCCTGGGTGCTGAATGGGGTATTTGTGGAGGGGAGTGTGATGCTAAACAAAGTGTTTGGTACAGCAGCTCTGCTCCTGCTGGAACTCACTGCAGCTGGGATGAGGGCTTTAGGCATAATGTAGTAAAACCTGCTTTGAAGAATTATGTAGTAACAGACTGAAACTTGTGTAAGACTAGAGTTGGTTGTGTACCTTACAGTTTCATCAGTGTCCCTTAAGGTAGTTTCTTCCTGTTGAAGTAATTTTCTGTTCTTTTTATTGTATTTGCAAGTGTGAATTTTTCATTGGTATTAAACTCTCCACCTCAAACATAAGTCTGAAAGTTGGGGTTCCTTGCCATCTGGAACTGCTCAGATCCTGTGAAATGGGAGATGTTGCATGGGCTTCTGTTGGATCTGGATGAAATCAGAAGTGGAAAAATAGCTGTGAAATAAAACTTGATTTATGGTGATGATGAGCTGGAGAGCTGACATCAGCTCCTTGTCAAAGGGAAGGGAAAAGGCTCCTTGCTGTCCATGGCAGTAGAGTCTGAAGGGATGTGGCTCTTGGTCTAACCAGAGCAGGTGTGACAGTGTTGTTTTTGTGAGTTTATTACAGAGCTGCATGTGGTTAGATGGACTTGACTAAGCAGAATATGGAAGGGTGATCTCCAGTAGTAGCAATGGGGAGCAGCCTGCAGTTTGAGGTCTTAGTCTGCTGATGTACCTAAATCTCTGCACTTTACCACAACTAGAGGTAGTGTAAGGAGTTATGGCCCCACTGCTCATCTGCAGATCCTAGCTACCTACTTCCATTCTTCCTGGGTTTGGTTCCTGTTTCCATACATGTAGATTATTTTCAGAACACTCCTCTTTCTTTGTGTCATTAGCCTGTGTTAGGTGCTAACCTTTTAGCATTCTTACTAGGTGTCTGAATACAGGGCCAGTACAGGTAAATTTATTAGGTGTCCTGTTTATAGAGAATAGCCCTAATGTAAAAATAATGGTCTTATCCATCTTTCCCCTGCCATTTTTTTTTCTTTTTCTTCCTCAGAGAAGCAAAGTTTCCAATAAATTTGACTTGGTGAGACCCTGCATTCTCTGTGCGAAGCCCAGTATTTGAATTTCATGGTGCTTTGACTTGGTTTTGAAATGTCATTTCATTGCAGCCCTTTTGTTATGTTCAGGAAACAGTCGAGGCCTTTCTGGCATCCCTTTGGCCTGTGCCACTCCCTCCAGCTGAACTCTGACATGTGCACCTTGCCTCTGCCAGCTGCAAGTCTCGGGTCTGCTGTCTTCCAACACACAGCCCCATGTGTTTGCAAACATTGTTTTGGGTGGTACCTGACATTTGTGTATCTTCACTCTATCTGTGCTCAGAAGTGCGTGGGGGCAGCGGAGCCTTCACAGTACAAATTCCAAACACAAAGTTTGGAGGAAGGTATAAGACAATAGGTATATTGCAATTATTTGAGTAACACTGTTGTTATTGCACTTGCTGACCCACATCTGGTCTGTTACTTGCATCATCATCCTTATCTTGTCTTTGGATAAGCTCAGCCCGCTTTTGGCATTTCTAGCAGGTCAAAGGATCACTTCACAACTTGCAAATTCAATTCATGGATTTGAAATCCTGGCCATGAATTGAAGAGGTGTTAATCTTCCCTTTCTCTACTTTCTTTGCTTTGGTTCAGTAGGGTGTCAACACGTAAATGTTTGTCATCCAGTTGCATTACAAATGGAACAAGAATATTTAAACCCGTGGTTGCTGAAGTAAAATTTGTGATTTTATGAGCAATGTGGAGGATACTGGATTCACCTGTTTTGTTTCACTTGAGCTTTAAAATGCCTGCTTACTCATAGTAGATCTATTTTTGAAGGAAGGTGCAGACACTATGGTGACAGTTGCCTTAGAAATGCATATGACAATGCAGAGAGGAGGGTGCCCACGGGCAGCTGGTGCTGGCTGGTCCCTGTCCACAGGAACTGCCCACCCTGCACCTCATCTCCTCGTGTATCTCCACCTCCCTCACCACCCCTACCTGTGTGTGGGGTGGGCTGGGGCTCAGCCCACCTGGGGCAGGTGAGGACAGGGACTCTGGGCGCTCCCATCCATTTCCAGAGGAGCTCATGGGAGATGATGGGTCTGGGGGTGCAGGATGTCAGTGGGAGGCTGTGCCAGGCAGGAATGAGCCATCAGCAGGATGGATTACTTGAGCTGGGTGGGGTGCACTCCACCAGTCTCATGGCCAGGCAAACTCCAGGCAGAAACAGCAGAAGAAACCTCTAAATTCCTGAACATTTCACAGATTAAATACCATGTATTGCATTAAAAGGAAAAAAAAATCCACCCTGCCCTTTGGCAATTAACATTTGATGACAAGGAGCTATCAGTGAGAGCATTGATCCCAAATGTATCATGGGGTGTCTGTAGGCTCAGTTTTAAGAATTGCAAGCTTAATGTATTGCATGTATAAGATGTTGATCTTGATGGCAACCTGAAACATTGACTGCATTTTATTACACCTAACCCTTGTATTTATTTACATAATAGATTTGGATGGGAAATATCTGTCTCCAGTGAAGTATGTGAATTAGAAACACAAAAACTAAATATGAGCACTGGGAATAAATACACCCTGGCTTGTGAGTCAGGTGTGCAGTCTGTGGGAAGGGCTGTGATTAGCCATTATGTATGTCCTACAGTCTTTCTTGTCTTACCAAGATGAGATTTTTATTTACAAGGCTCCCTTTCTCTGGCTGCACTTCCATTAAGTTTTGCTGTAGCGTTGGAAGAGGCAGGCCCGTTAGCTGCACACAGATTTACTGTGCAAGTTTAAGCTAATGGATACTTATCAGGCAGGCTGTATTTGGTGATCGTCCATCATTTGCTCATTAAACAGTGTATCTAAGTGATTCTCATTTCCTCCCTGCCATGTCTGGAAAGGAGGAAACTAGACACATTACGATGGAATATTAATGTCCTGGAGGATTTAGCCACCCATAATTAGATCTCCTTTGCATAAACCTGCTAGTGCTACCTTATTTTGTTGTTTGTCTTGTTCTCCTTAATCAGCTTCACATCTTTTTCTGTTCCTAACGATCTTTTTTTACAGTTTCCCTTTGTAATTCTGTCCCATTTGTCTCATCTTTCTTCCTTTTTTCCCCTTTTTTTTTTTTTCCCTTTCTTTCTTTTTTTTTTTTTTTTTTTTTTTTTTTTTTTCTCCTGTTGACCCACANTTTTTTTTTTCTTTTCCTTGACCTAGTGAGCACAGCAGTCTGGGTTTCCCCACTCCTCCCTCCTTCACACAAAAAGACTGACTTTGCCAGCAAAACCCAGAGTCTCTGCCAAGCCCTATTACTGACTTTGGAGAAAAGCAGCTAGAGAACTTGTGCAAATTTAGGCTCTGAACTAGCTAAATAAGCCATGTCAGTAAACCCTCTTGTCTTATTCCCTGGCCTGCTGGCTCATGAAAGGACTAATACATAACGGTCCTATTTAAGGTGGAAAAAACCCTTGCTGGCCACGGGCCACCAATGGCTGGATCAGCTGCTCACTCAGGAGAGAATGGGGAGGTGGCTCTGGAGCTGCAAGCGATTGTGCCGAGGACCGTGCCCGGCTCCCATGGGGGATCCCAGGGTTAGGGCATGGGCAAGGAATGCACCATCGCCTCTCTGGGGATGCCCTGGTGTCCCAGTGCTCCTTCCCACCAACCACCGGGGCCAAGTGTTACTAAAGCTAGATGGAAATGATCACACAAACAAGCAAAATGCCTTGTAAACATGGGGAGACCTGAGAGGAATCCTCTGGTGAAGTTAATTCTCCAAGGGGAGTAAATAGGCTCAAGTGGCTGGTATGAAGCACACCCAGCAGCTTCTGCCAGGTACGTTTTCGCTCCCCTGAATGTTGGGAAGGCACCAGGGGGATCTCCCTTTCCTTCCTAGCTGCAAGGTACTGTAAATGCGTCGGGATACATTCACAGGCATCTATTCTCAGTTGACTGGCAAAGCCGCTCAAAACTTCCTGTTTTCCTGCTGAATGGGAAGGTTTCTCTGTGCACAGTGGCGGGGGAAAGCCCCAGCTGCTGACAAAGAGGGGCAGCCTGGCTGCTGGAGGCGGCGATGCCTGGCTCGGGGCCGGCTCTGCGCCCTGCAGCGCTCCCGGGCAGCGGCTGCAGCTCTGCCGCAGCGCCGCTGCATTTCATAATAAACGGGGCTGCCTCTCATAATGCTACTTCCCTCCTGCTGCAGATTTTTGTGTTTTGCAGACGCTTGTCTCACCGATATGATGGAGAATCTTATCAGGGAGCATCTAAGGAGGAGGGTGGGAAAGCCTTACAGCAGACTGGGAGGTGATCTGAAGAGGAGGGGCTGGCTGGCTTCTGCACAGAGTAGCCATTTCCAATTCTTTACCACTGCTAGCTGTGCTGGCGGTTCCCGGGGCTGTGCAGGGCTGACCCTCTCTGGGCAGCAGGCTCCGTGGAGCAGAGGTGCTCTCCTCTTCAGTTTGAGGTATCAGCCTGTCTGCACCTCTCCAAAGGATGTGCTCTAGATGCACACGGAAAATACCGGGCTATTTAAAGTGTAAAGGTTGTTAACACCCTTTGTGCTCCTGCCATGCCAAGCAGCTGGAAAGTGACTGCTCTACAATCCCCAATCCACAAAGTTTTGAGCATCCTCAGCTCCCTTTGACTTTGTGGAAATGGAAGCTGCTCTGCATCTTGCAGGATTAAGAGCACTGTATCAAATCCCAGGCTGCCAGTGCTGTGGGATGAGTCGTGGCACATGAATGGCGGTCGGATGGGGCTATTCTGTGTCCTATGCTGACTTGGGAGCATGTAATTGCATGTGATGGGAGGGATGGAGCAAAGGCTGGGTAGGACAGCACAGTTGTGTGTCTGAAAGTGGCAAAGGAGCCTGAAGATTAGAGAAGATCACGGAGCTCCTGTGTGCGAGTACCGCTAGCTAGGGCAGGAAAAGATGTGATTAATGTGTGACTGGCTTACAATGCGGCTTGGTGCTGGAGTATTTCTCTAGAGGAAAAGCTGTGAGCCTTGACACGTACATTACAGCTAATACACAGGCAACGGTGAGACTTCCCTGGGTTTATCTGAGAGTTCTGTCACCAACAAAATCTAACAAAATCCTACAGATTAAAAAAGTGGCACCAGCATTTTGTGCACTTTTTTACCTGGTGTTTTCTAAGGTTGCTGGCAGGTGAGGGAGTGGCCCTGATCCTGAATGCAGTGCTTGGTGACAGCCCTGATTCAGCAAAGTTCCCCCCATCAGCTGTGGGACATGCTTCTAACCCATTAGATTTCATAGTAGTTCCTCACACTCACAGTTCCTGACATTTTCGTTAGTGAACTATGGTGTTTTTATATTATGGGAAGTGTTAAACTGGTCCTTGTGGTCCTTGAAGCCTGTGTAATAGGATAAGGGAGCATACACATGCCATCTGAATTACTGAGTGTCTGTTGCTCACTTGTAAAGCTTGATTGCATCTAGAAATCAACATTTGGTGTAGGAGCATCTTACTTTGATAAGGTTAACTTCTTTCCTGGGAGTGATAAAGTGTTAAATAAGCACTGTGACTGTGAATGGAGTTCAGGTAATGGTAGCCCCATAAATAGATGTTCTCACTCTTAGGGGAATGGATGCTGAATCCTTTCAGAAGTTTCTCTGAGCACAAAGAACTGAAATCTTTGAGCCTGCAGCACTCGTGACCTAGCAATTAAATAAGCATCCTTGGAGAACATCTCAGACGAGCAGGCAAAATGCAAATATTTGGCATGTGCAGGAATGCTGTATTGTGATGTTGCCACTGCCCACAGTTCTTCCTTATGTCAGCTGTGTGTTCTGGCTCTTGCATTTGGGCCCCACAGTCAGCTGGAGCAGAACAGGGGTCTTCTCCAGGCATGACAGCAGGGAGTCCTCCTGTGCTGGAGCAGAACAGGGAGGGGAGGCAGATGTGTCCTTCCACTGCCAGCAATGACCTCTCTGTGCCAGGCCTCAGGTGGGCAGTCCGCAAACTTAACCATGTCTTGAGCTGAGTAACAAAAAGAATTTCTTACTGCCAGACCAAGGCTATTTTCAAGTCCCATCCAGCCTCCCTGAAGGGTGTCAGCTTCATAGATGCAAGTATGAAATGCCTCCAAAATCTCAGGAAATGCTGAGCCTTCACCATCTTGTCACCAGGATTCTTGAAAAGGAGTTAGAATTGATACAAGATCTCTAGTTGCTTTGGAAAATCAGAGTTCTCAGTCTTGAATGGTGTTGCTGTTTCCTGTGGTTTTTCCCAAGCTGCAGTGTTTCATGCATGTGGGTGGTTCCTGTCTGTGCTGAACATCAGCCTTGTAGACTTCGGTGTCCCCACATTCAGTGATTAACTAGCAGAGATGGACGTGTCTAGTCCTTGACTTTGGTAGTTATGAGTATGTCTCAGAAAATGTACTTTGCTGCTAATGAAACGGGAATTATTCTTACTCGGCAGTGTATTTTGAGAGTGATTGTGTTGAATGTTTTGTACCTTTTTCCTGGCTTTGTTTTGCCCATTACCACAAGTCAAGTTACAACATCTACTGTTACACATGTGAATATTGATATATGTTAATATACATGGTCACCTGAGTCAACCTAGGTTTCAAGGAATGATGACAAAAATATTAAGAAACTGTATACACAGCTTAAGGGAATCATTCTCTGGGTAATATTATGGACTAAGGGTGCTTTTGACTTTGTTCTCAGTAGTGAGACATGGAAATCCCTTCACAGCCATAGTGACCAAATCTGTTCTGGGCCCATTGTGCCCTGCCAGGGAGGGCTTGTCAAGTCCTCAGGCAGTCCCTGGGGGGCCTGTCCTCAGATGGGGTCTGTAGGACTCCTCTGCCCTCTGTGAACAGCATCGTATCCTCAGATCTCCAATCAGCCTAGGAAGCCTCTTCCTGCTTCCCTATGGCTCCAGCAACAGAGAGCATGTGCAACTCTATGTGCAACTGAGAGCAAATTTCAGCTGCAAATGCTTGGCTGTAGAAGTTGACTTTAGGAGGAAGAAAATGTTATATTTCCTTCTGACTTCCATGGCTTCTGCTCACTGCTGAGGTTGAGGAAAAGCCAGTGGTGACACCACTTCAAATGCTGGCTCCTTAAATAATCATTTATATCCAGAAGATTAGGCAGCCACAGAGGAACCTCACAGTTCTTGGTTTTATGCCCATTATGGAAAGGGAGCAGAAGCACATGGAGTTTAGTGTCTCCCTATAATTACACTTACTGTCTGTGACAAAGCCTGTTCTCCTATTTTTTGCTTCAGCTTCACAGATGCAATTTCTCATCAAACCTTTGGGTTTAATGGGTGTATAGACACAGTCTTTTGGTCTTCCTTTTCTGGATATGGCTGCTTTTGCTCCTTGTTTCTCTCTCCCCACTGTCTAGCTGGGTGGATGGATGGACAGGTGAGGATAAAGTGCTTGTGTCAGTTGATACTGCAGTTCCTCTTGGAATAGACTTGGCTGTTACTTTTTCTTATGGTTTAGCTTCTGAAAGATGTTTGCTTAAGAGTTAAAGGAAAAATGGAAAAGCAAAGGGAAAGATGGTGGCAGTGTTGTGAGCAGCAGCTGCAGGGTGATGTGTCTGTGCCTAAGCTCAGGAGGCTCCATCCCAGTGACCTCCTCTTTCCATGGATATGCAGCACTGTCAGCTCTGTGGTGGGTCTGTGCAAATAGAGGGGGAGAACCTGAAACCATGACTGCAATAATATAAAGTGAATTTCAGTGCTGTTGCCTCCACGTGAATGTTCTCTGTCCCCTTTTCAGTCATTAGGGAGCAAAGCAAATTAATGCCAACAGAGGCTGATTCAAACCTTTGCCCTCATTTAAGGGATTCCAAAAACTGTGGTTTTGTTACGTGCTGGAGCCAGCTGCCCTAGAGCAGCTCAAGGACTGGAGCAGCCTTTGGTGTTTAACCAATGTGAAAGTCAGTGTGTTGCTAAAATTGTCAATGACCAGTGCAGATCCATATACTACTCCTTGGCTAGGACCAAATTTATCTCTTTTATGTATTTTTAGCAGACTGGGTTTTTTAAATCTCTCTCTCCAAGACAAAATGTAAAGAAGTAAAAAAATCCCTCAGCATACAAGTAGTAATATATTTAAAAAAACCTCTCCAAGCAAAACAACCGAAAAGCAGTCAAGGATAAAATAAAATTAAAACATTCCCCTTGTCTGTTTTGAGTAAGGTACATGAATTTCCAACTTGGCTTATTGAGTTTTGGAGCAAAAACCCTCCCAGGTGTATATAGATTTTGATGTTAAAATGAGACATGCATTTGTGTAAGGCTGAAGTGGTATTTCAGATTACTGTGTCCAGAGTTTTTCTATTAAGAGATGGGTCAAAATGGGAATGAGCTGGTGGCTTACAGAGCACAAAATGGTAGGTGAGCTCTCAGGAGGGAGCATGCACTAGCCAAGCTGGCTCTGCCACCATCAGGGAATAGGGCCAATAATGGCTTCAATAAGCTTCTAGCTTTGCCTCTTGTTTTCTCTCTGTCATCCTGGAATTTAATATTATGTGACATGGCCTTTATGCTAACATAGACTCTGAAAAAAAGTATAGCCAAGTCTCAAGTACGACTTCTCCAAAGAAATGGCTGAATTTCATGCTCCTCCATTAGTAAACACACAGATTTAAGAAAACCAGAGTGGTGCCCTTCTGTGGAGCACACATTTTTCTATGGTTTGGACATAAAATTACATTTGTCAAGGCACTGCCTATTTAAATTATATTCTCTGTTCCTAATGCCATGTGATGTTACCACTAACATCAACCTGGATGCCAGAATTCTGCACTGGATTGGGGGGAAAAATATGAGGAAAGCATAAAATCAAGACTCCTGTGATTCAAATGTCAGTGTAAATATTCACTGAAGCAGGTTGGCCTGAGCATACAGGGCTGGTCAACAAGGGTTGTGCTTGTAGCTTTGCAATATGGTTTGGATTCCAGTTGCAAAATTCTACAGAATGTGCATTTGAATCCAACATAACGTAGATAAAAGGGTGAGTGATTGTTCAGTGCATGGAGTAAATAATGTTAATCAGAAAATAAAGACCTATAATTTAAATTTGTTTGGTGTCAGGGTGACAGAGTGGGCAGGTGATGATGATAAACTTTTGCAATTCAAAAGAAGAATTTCTGCAGTTACTGCTTTCAAATGCTCAGTCTGACATTAGTATAACCAGTGCTGATTTCAGTAACAGCAGGATCAGGCACTTTTTTGCCTGGCTTGTTGTTGGCTGTTCTCTTAGTTATTTTTAAGAATGTAAGAATCAAGTGGTGTTTTTATAATTCTTAACAGGCGGAAGGTTTTAGCTACGTCACTTGCAAGTGCTGAGCACTGGCTCTGACAGCCTTCACAGCAACAACAAATTTAAAAGCAGTTATTTGTGACTGCCATATCACAGAATGTGGTTATACCTCAAAATAGTATTTTTTAATTCTGAAAAATCCCTGAAGATATCATTGGGTTCTGAATATGGCAGATATGTTAGTATGTTAGGATGACATAAGTCAGACAATTTTTCCTTCACATAGTTCTTTACTATGATCTGTTGAAACATCAATTTTGAAAACAACCTCTATATTTACAATGGCAACTTTGCATATGCAAGTTGTGAATGTATAACATTTCAAATATGGATACTTACCAGGTAGTGGTGTTTAAACATCTATTAAAATTTCACATGAACTTACTGCCACCTGTTCAGGAAGAAACTGCAAACACAAATCCCACATTTATGTTAAAAATTAGGAAAAATCTCTACTAAATTTCCACCTTATGAATTATTTTATAGAAAGCAGTAAGTCCTTTTTCAGCAGTGGAGAGGTCTGTTTTAATACTTAATGTCATGGTGGAGCTAGTTTTCTGATGACTTTAATTTCCAGTTGGTTTGCTTTACCAATCACAACTTATTTTTGTTCTTTTTCAGTTGAAGAGGGTGAATCTTCAGATTTTGGTTTGACCTGGGACTCGTCAGTGACTCAATCAGGTAAATATTTTAGGTTCTTCTGATTGCAAAAACTGCCAGAAAGCTGCCAGGCTTTTTACAGGAACTGTATTTTGTATGTCACATTCCTGTCTCAAATCCAAGACTACCCACTGCAACACAATTTTTATATCAGTTCCATATGGTCAATAAAATCTATTACACACAGAGACTAATATACTCTTATCCTCCAGAGAGCCATTCTTTCTTCTTGTGGGCACACTGAAACGGGTTGTGATTTCTCCAGTATAACCACTTTGAAGTTTTCTGCAGTGGGCACTGTTACACATTCATTCCAATCTAATTACATAAAAGCTGCTTTAATAGGAATTTTAAGCCTCACTCTCAACTGGAATGTGTGTATTTCTCCTCTTGGAGGAAATTGGAAAGTACTGTCAGGGCTGGAGAATAAAAGTGGTACATCGCCATGGTAGAAAGACTTAAAATTTGAATGAGCTTTTAGACTGCTTGACAGTAATAAACATGTGTCTGAGGCTTGTTCATCCATTTTAGGTCAATAATTTGAATTAAAAGAGGCTCAAGAAACTGAACAGGATAAATCAAGTTTGTCTGTGTAATATGTATTGATAACACAAGCATGAAGGTAAATGTCAGATTAGTTTGTGTTCAAAGTAACGAGCCACATCTCAGTCACCGTGCCCCACGTAAAGATCTTTTGCTGTCTGTTTTTAACATTTATGAGATGCTAAGAATAGTTTTGATTTTGAAGCCAGTAAATCTATTTCTGTGCTCTCTTCACATTGGACTGTGCAATGGTATTCTCTTAAAAGCTCACCAGTGATATGAAAACAGCTGAGAAACTGAGCAGTAATATGAAAACCAACAATGGTGCTGCATTCCTGGTTAGCTGGGTTTTGTAAGAGCCATGGGGAGCCTGGCTCCCAGGAGACACTTTCTTACCAAAGGAAGCATCTGTCTGGTGTCGAAGGCACAAGCTGCCTTTGTGTGGCACTCTGTGGCCTTAACTTCATGCCCACTGCGCTCTCAGATGCATCTTCTGGGGCACTGGGTGCATCTTCTCTGGGTATTCTGGCTCTTTGGAGGGGTTTGTGCTTTCACTAGTCTTTGATAGCAAATATTGCTGCTGCTGCTGCAAACCCCCAGCTGTGATGTCGAAGGCCCCTTTGTGCCTGGAGCTAACGGTGCATGAAAAGAGCGCTCGCCAGCTCTCTTGCTTGACCTTCATCTCCAACAGCACTGGAGCGGAGTTACCGGTGTTCTCTATCACCAGTCTGGAAGCCTATTAAATTCAAAATAGGCTATGGTTCAAAACAATGACAAAAAAATATTTCCGTGCACAGCAGAGGTAATTTGGAGTTGGTGTTGGTGACTATGCCTTAAGTAAAAGACTATGAAAGGCTTTTACTAAATTAGTTGAGTCTCCATTTTCCTTTATTTACTCCCACAATTACAGCTCTCATTCAAGACATCGGATGTGGGAGAAAATGTATTGTATGCATGATTTATGGCAGCTTTAGGAAAATGTATGGTAATTGGGGGATTTTCTTCTTTATACATTTAGTAGCTACAGATGTCAATCTTGTATGTGTATAAAGATGTACTGAATCCTGTCAAGCTGGGATGTACTACATGGGACACAAGTTACAGGTTGTCATATGACTGAGGAGCTACACAGAAAAAGCTTAAAAAGCCCAAGTTTGTAGTGGTGTGGCTGCGTGGAGTCACTGGCTCTTGTGTGGCATGGCTCCACAGCTATATTCAGTAACTGAAACCAGTCCCTCAGTCCCAGTGTGCGAGACTTTCATTATGTTCTTTTATGATCTTCCTGTTTGCATTAGCTTCAGTAGTGTGATGTTGAAGTTCAATAAAGGGTGAAAAAACATGCTTCAATTTCTTGTTTCATGCCCCTTCCTTCCCTGGCCCAAAATGACAAAATTGCCTCCCCTTCCTTGACTCCTCCAAAAGGAAAAAAATCCCAAAGGCCAAACCTGGGACTTGTTAACTCTGAAACATTTGCCAGATGTTTCAAATTAACATATTTCTCTCCTTCTTTCTCCTGTATGTGTTTGTACATCTCTCTGTGTGTGCAAACACATACAAAATGACTTCTGAAAAATTCTTTTGGCACTCTCTACAGCTGCTGTGGGCTGGGGGAGTCATGGTCCCAGGGTTGGGTGTATGCAGGAACAGCAAAAGCTGTCACAGGTAAAATGTAAACTTTAAACTTTTTAAAAATATACACATTTTTCTACTAGCAAAATAATTATATAGGTGCATCTGTGGGGAAAAAGGGGGCTTTTGCTGCTATATTTTTGTTCTTCTAACTAGTAGAAGCTATTCTGGAATTTCTTTTTTTTTTTTTTTTT
>VZTT01061258.1:81597-94074 GCA_013400855.1 Buphagus erythrorhynchus
TTTTTTTTTTGTGAGCATGAGTTGAGTCTGCAGCCATGGATCTTGTCTAGGTGGCTCTGATGACCATCTGTCCTTGGTGTGCCAAACACAGGGCTCCAAGCTCTGAGTCTCCTGGGGGAGCTTCTCTGCTCCTGCCACGTACTGAGGGTACACAGCCTGCACATCCCTGGCCACACCATGGCACCGGGCAGGGGGCTTCTCATGGTAGCTGCTTATGCAGCCCATGGAAATTTGGCCATGAACACCATGGCAACAGAAATCCTGTGCTCAGATGGGTCTGTGTGGTGATGACTTGGTACAGGACCATCCTTTTTCCTCTGGCAGAGTGTGTGCACAAGTTGCTGTCTGCTCTGGTGTAACTTCTTGTTCCTGGTAAAATCTGCTAAGGCAAAATGCTTTGCAAGAATCCAGCCCGTGGTGTAGTTGCACTGAGGAGTTTATTACAGTACTTCAAATACAGCTAGAAATAGTTTAATTTTTTTTTTAATAACAACAACTTAACGGCTGTACATAATAACTTAGAGAATAAAAAAAACAGAAGAGGCAGAGGCTGCCCTTGCACCAGGGTGGATAATCTGAGTGTCCACCAGTACTGTTTAACAATGGGCATATAGCAAATTTCCTTCCTCTTCAGGTTTTGTAAACATCTTTTCCTTAATGTAAAAGGAAGAAAAAAAAAATTTCCTTTTCTCTCTAAATCCAAGGACTCAGTTTGTTAAATAGCTGGTCAGGCATGTTTTGCTGCCGAAGAGGCAGAGATGTTTTGTGTTCCAGGGGAAAAGGGTAGCTGAGTACTTCTTCCCCCTGCTTTCCCCCCCCTCCCCTTAACAGCACGTGCAGCCTGTCTGTCCTGCTCCAAAAGTGTCACTGGGGGTGGACTGGACAGGGCTGCTGGGGGCCAGGCAAGTGCCCATCTCTGCTCTGCAAAAGGGGTTCTGGCTTCTCCGAGGCCAAGACAAAAATAAGGTTCAATACTTGCAAAACAAAGGTTCGATCAGACAATGCTGCATTTCTGTTGCAATACATCACGAGGGTATTATCTTGAGGAGCAACAAGGGACATTTTAAAGAAGTAAAAAGTCTTACTAAATATATAGAGAATTTAAGGCATTTTAAAGACCTATGAAAGCGCTTTATATGGGAGTTGCTGGGGAGTTTCTCATTAGCCTGACTGTGAGGCCCCAGGGAATCTTGGCTGAATTGTCTGGGGCAAACAGAGCAGATTCTGTCTTCTCCTCAGGAGCCTGCAGACCTAAAAGCCTAATTTTTTTGTGTCTGCTTTTGAGGTAGCTGAAGGTATCTTGTTTTTCTCTGCCAGCTACATGTTACAGTACTGATCAAGAAAGAGTTTTGGGAATAGGGAACTGGGGCCCATGTCCTGGGTGCTGGGTATATCTGTGCATGTATATGGGTAATATATTTAAAGAACTAGGGTCTTCTGGGCATGAGTGTTTGCAGAGCGTGGGGGTTCTTTGCAGTGTTTGCAACAGGAAAGGCTTCTCAGTGCCCAGCCACCCATTAGCACATAACATTCGTGTAATTCAATTATAACATTCCAGAAATCATAAAAATAAATTACAGGTTGGTATTCCCCGCTTTCCCCATTAGCTCCAAATTTCCTGTCCCTGCCACTGAGCTCGCAGCAGCAGCTGGGCACATGTGTGAGGAACATGTTAGCACAGCACGGGGAAAAAAACAAAACACAACATTTTAGGACACAGATACTTGATGTTTTTCTGTTAAGATTTCCCCCCATGCTTTTTTTATGCGGTACACTACTTTAGATTTTTAATTGCCTTCTGCAATTTCTTTTAAAGTTTCCTTCCTTTCAGGGGAAAGAAAAGGGGAAGCAACAGCTTTTCAGAAATGAACCACAAAATAAAGGAAAACCACCCTGTGGTCACTCCTTTTCCTCTCTTATGCTTTGCATGGCATCTCCCAGCTATGTAAATCAAAATCTTCACTTGGTATCTCTAGAGGAGTAACATCTTGACACAATTTGGAGACTTATTTTTTCTGCAGGGCTACCAGAGCCCATGCTGGGGTGTTTTTAATGCTGTCGCTGCTGCTCAGGGCTCGCGTTGCCGGTTCCCTCCTGGCTGTTCCCTCTGTTCTCCTTCTTTTTCAGTCTTCTGATCCTGGTGCTACATTGTCTGTTCCCAGTGTTGAGGGTTTCTGTTCTCCTCTGTTGTGTAGAGTTGGGTTTAATTTTGGCTTCTTGGGAAAGCTGGGGTCTCATGAAGCAAACAGACTCACTGCTGCAAGTGTTCTTGCCTTAACTTTTTCCTATTTTCTGTTTATTGAGATACAGAAAATGTGTTCTGCCTCACCTTTCCCCTTGCAGAGGCCTGTTTTGGCTACACAACTGCTTGCACCCTCAGCTTTCCTCCAGCACCCTGGGCTTGCATGGTCCCCTGCCTGGTGCCCAAGACCAAGGGCAGCACCCTCCCAGGGCTCTGTCCCTTGTGGTGTCCCTGTACCCAGAGCAGTCCCTGCCCTCTGCCCGTGGGCATGGGCTGTGTAGGAGCATTCAGGGGGAGCTCAGGTGAGGGAGACTCCACAGACAACAAATTCCTTTTCTCTGTTCCTGTATGCACTGGATTTTGTCTCATTTCACTTCTAAATGCGGAATGCAGAAAAACACAACATAAAATTCTGAGATCTCTGCTGCAAGAGCACTGCAAAGGTCAGTCACAATTCAGAGGGCATTGGAAACCTGTTATTTTGCAAATGCTCTGAAATTACCTGTCCTGAGTGCCTTCACAAGCTCAAATATCTTGTAGAAGTTGATTTCATTAGTAAATCAGTATGAGAAGATTCTGATTACACTGGGTAGAGACTTCCAAAGAAATAAATCTTTGAATTTAGCGAAGAACTTAAGAGACGCTGGTAACTTTTTTTAGTTGAATATTGTTTCAGTATACTGTGAGATCTCAGCTGGTTGGCTTTCTTGTGTTGGTTTTAAAAATGACATTCTTGTCCTTGCATTGACCTGTGGGATGCAGCCCAGTCAGTATAGTCTGAGGTTGTCAAAATCTTAAACATCTGCTCTGGAAGCATCTAGAACCCAGAAAAATGCAAACAAGAAATAAAACTTGGAATGTTTGCAAGTCAGGTTATTGCATTCCCTGCTTATGATACGTTGAAATTTTATTTTCCTTGATAATGTGTGGATTTTTACGATGTCACATTGCAATGTGTTCTTTTAGAGGAGAAAATAAAAATTCTCATTTCCTAATTATAAAATTTATTTTTTAGCATTAATATTTTACAGATAAATACTAATTTATATAGAAGATAAATATTAATTTATATGGTATATAAGTACTAATTTATATACTATTTATGTATATATATATTTAAAGAAAGTACTTTTAATAGTGTTTTATCAAATGGAAGATGAAGTAATAGAAAGTACCTGATACTCAGATATGTGGTGGATGAACATCCTAGACAGATGTAAGATTTTTGTAGCTGGATAACACACAAAGAAACAATACAAGTAATTATAAACCCTTCCCAGATTCCTCCATTTGTAGGTGTCACAGCACAACTCTCTGTGCAGGCACAAGGGCTTGCTGCGATCCAGCCTCTGCTCCCAGCACTCCTGGCATGTGGGGCTGCAAGAGGAAGCTGTTGGCTGGACTGACAGGGAGGTTCCTGGGGCTGCCTGAAGTCCAGGCGACATCCTGCAGCTGTAGCACCTCCAGGGCAAGGAGAAGTATAAAAATGGGATTTGTTGGTGTGCGTGCCATGGAAACAGCCGCCCCGCCAAGCTGCCACGGCGGCTCCGGTGGAGCAGCACCATAGGTGTTCCCCTCTTGTTTAGGGAGGGAATCTCCGGCAAGGAGGAGAGATCTTCAGATCTGAGCACAGCATGGGTGTCAGTATTTAAATTAGAAGTACACACCTGTGTATTACGGCGTTTCCTAGAAAATACTTACTATTAAAAATGTTAATTGGGAAAATTATAGTGATAGCACAGAGGAGGAGAATTAATTTCCATGGTACAAGAGGCGAGGAAAGAAAAGCTCGTTTCAAAGTGAGCTATCGAGTTCCCCCCTACCCCATCACCCACCCCTTCCCAGGCTCCTTAAAGACAATGTACACTGGAAAGCTGGTCTGCTTATAGGAAGCTGAGCAAGTGTAGTGCATTGCAGCATGTCATTGGTGCCCAGCTTCCCAGTGCCTAAAGCCAGCCCTCCTAACTGTTACAGGCTACATCCATGAAAAGGAGGATTTCTGCAGGGTCACAGCCCCACCTGGCCTTGAGGATTGGTGTGCACTGGGATGACAGCAGTGCATCAGCACTGGTAGTGGGCAGCAAGGTTTCAGTCAAGTCTAGGAATATGTCTGGGGTCATCAGGATAACCTCATCTGAAATCTTGTGAGCTTGGCGTATGTGCTGGTGTGAGGCTGCTGTGGATCTGGGGATGCTCCTATAGAGGGTCTTCTGGCAGCAGCATCCTGCCAGAGACAGAAACAAGCCACCAGAATGAATGGTTGCATACTGATGTTCTGGTGTGGGCAGGGTCAACCTCCCCAGGGTTGCATCCCTGTCTTGCTGGCATTTTTCTCCCTGCGACAAATGTGCTTTTTATTTAAAGGTGTGCCTGCTGGCACGTTTTCTGCTGGGACATTGTAACACTCATTTCCTAGCACAACTGAAGGCAGGCAATTACTTTCATGGGTGGACCATCAGGATCAGCCTTCCTGGCTCTCCTGGGCTTGCTTGGTCTCCTCCAGGCGTGAAAATCTGGGTGCAGGATTTGCCATTGAGCTGGAGTGAGTGCTGGAGAAGAGGAAGGCACAGCATAGCACCTTCCCATCTTCTTCCCTTCCTGTGTTTCTTTCAGTGGTGCCACCTTGTTCTCCCTTGCTGCCCAAGTGAAGGGGTGTGGTTAGATAAACATTTTATTATGTTTTTAAATAGAAGTTGTATCTGTTGTCTATGATAGCTTTCTGGGGCACAACTACGAGTAATGGGCAAAGCAAAGGAGACGCTAGGCTGAGTATCAGGAAACATTTCCAGGTAGTGGGATCTAATAGCCTGGTATTATCTTCCATTACTTTGGTAATTTACAAACCAGACTGGACAAAGCACTTGAAAATACACTGTAGGAATGGTCTTACATTAGCAGAGGGGTGGATAAGATCACCTAATAAATCCTTCTCATCTCTAATTGATCCAATTCTGCTGCACTCTGGATTTGCTAATCTGCAGATTTGAGCAGACAGAATGGTCAGGCAAATTGTGATTTCTAGAGCTTATTTCAGTAAATATTTTCATGTAGGATCTCAAAGCACTTTGTAAATGCTAATTAAGCCTCCCAACCTAGTAGGAACTCTTCCTTGTGCCACATATCCACACCACATTGCATTATGCAGCATGCACAGTTGACCTTCCCCAAAGGGCTCTGGCTTCAGGACTGATGGGCACTTGCCAGCCCATCCTGCTTTGAGTCATTTCTGCAGGTCAGTGGCTTTGCTTTTCTGAATCTGCCTTGTCTGGCTGGTAGGAGGGGGGGAAGCTGAAACCACACTGCCATAGGAAGTGATTGCAGTGGGTTTTACCTTTATGAAAGCAGACAGCTGGAGAGTTGAACAAAAGTCTCCCGGTGAACAATTTCTTTGGTTTTCACAGAAACTTGTTCTCCTTTGACTGGTTTATACTTTGCAGTTGTAACTGGTAGCTCAAAGCTCCCAGCCTGAATTAATGTAGAACAAGAATAGTAGAATATATTATGTTGGCCTGTTGCTTAAACAAGAAAAATCAATAAAATATAATGCCACAGTGGTGGATCCCTAGTAATCATTCTTCTTAAGAAAGAAACAAATTGTGGCAGTCATGAGAATGGGGTTTTATAAACAAGGTTGTAAAAGAAGAAAAATAAATGGAATGAACAAGCTGCACTGCTTTGTGTTCTGCGCTGAGTAAGAACATTGATATGAAACTCCGCAATGAAGAAATGCGTGAAATTTATGACGATTTACCCAAAAAATCCTTGCTTGTTCAGTACAGGAAACTAGAATAATTTGGGTTGGAAGGGACCTCTAGTGGGTCTTGTTCAACATTGACCTGACTTGTAGAAGTTTTGTAGCCTTTACTACAGTATTTTTGGTTGTATTGTCTTAAGCTGTTTAGCTTATCATGGACCAAAAGTCCAAGTATTGTTACTGTAGCATAAAAATGTGGCAAACAAAAATTAAGGGCATAATAGAAGTTATGTTTTCATTTCTGTCATTTAGTGTCTAAAGTAGCCTTTTTCCAGTCTCACTACAAGGAATACAATGTTACTGTCTAAATAAACCAAGATCATCTCATAACCTTGTATTTGTTGTGTATAAATTCAAATGAGAAAACTGTTAAATGGGACCATTTATAATGAGATTTGAGATACCCTATGGCTCTCACTTGGAGACAAGTGACCTTTGTCTTCTCTGGGGCTGAGTAATAGCACGATGAAGATTTAATAGATGTATGCAGAGACCTGGCAGTAGACTGGGGTGTGTGTGGAAGAGGTGCTCAATGTGTCTTGCACTGCGTATTTTCATATTTTTGAATTCCTTGCACTGAGGACTGGGGTGCTGCCTTTTGGTGTGTGCAATTACCTGTGCTTCCTTTCTCCCTTGGATGGCTTTGGTGTTCATTTGTAGAAATTATTAGACAGTCACAAAACACTAAAGAGAAAGGAAAAAACCCACACACTTTGCTTGGAATCAGTCTGTGTTGCATAAAGCTCTGACAAGATCAAGCCTCTAATTAAATTATCTGGCACGTGGGCAATTCTGTTCTGAGATCCGCTGAGCTAATGTGTAGCCATTAGCTCATACAGCCACCAAATCAGAAGTACCAAAGAGACAATTTACATAGGGCCACAGCGTGTTTTAAAAAATTCTGGTGAGTTGTGAAGCCTGTAATGTTAATTGCCAGTTAGCACATTGTAATTGCTGTAATTATTTGCAAGTAAAATGATGTAAGGGACTTAACATTGTACTTTTCTTTAACACTTCACATGTTGCTGATCCACTAAATCTCCCACTTAAGAGTTTTGCTGGTTATATAAGAGCTTGACTGAAGTCTGATCTCATCCACAAGCTTGCCATTCTGCCTGTTGGCTTTAATACTGAGCGGTGGCTCTCTGAAGTCTATATTAAAAAAAAAAGGCAATAAAATAATAAATGCAAATGTCTGCTGCTGACCAGTGAGAGCATAGCCAGCCCTGCAGCCGGCCGTGCTGGAGCCCAGCTGGGACAGAGCCCTCAGCACAAATTGCCAAGTCTATTGCCTCCCACTGCCACGGCACGGAAGTGGGCCAAAAGCTCCTCCGTATGGGATTAAAGGGATGTGTAATAGATTAAAGATCAAAAATGTTAATTAAGAAATGGTCTTTTCTAATAAGATGCCTTCAAGGGCATGGTACCAAAAATGAGGCAATATCTCATTTTGGCAACAGCTCAGGGTTGTAATGAAGCTGGAGCAGGGGGGGTAAGGGGAGAAAGAAGGGATGCCTCCTGTTCAAGGCAACTCCTTCAGAAGGGGTAAATCAATTAGTAAAAATGTGAGTCAGAACGAGATTACTCTGAATGCTGCTGAACAGTGTGGATTTAGAGGTACATGTTTTAGCTTGGCCTTTCCTTGAGGATAAGTTGGTAGTTTGTGACAGATAAACAAGGACTCCTTCAGTTTACTGGTATTTAAACATCAGCCTGGTAATTTGGTTGAAAATAACCAGTCTTGTTGAAAGCTTTGATGCATTTGCAGTGAATCTGTTCAATATATTTTAGTGATGTAATCATCTAGATATAGAAAATTCACCATCTTTGTTGCTGGGTTGACATTTGTAGGTGTAATGTTTGGGTAAAGGCTTATTTCTCCTCAGAAAAGGGGAAATTCACCACTCTGTGCTCTCCCGTTTCAGGCTCCTGCAGCAGTGGAAGTTTGTTTTACAAATAAACTGATATGCAAGTGTTACTTATGTGTTTCAAACACAAAAGGTGCTTTTAAGAGCTGTGAAATATTATTGTATCATTATGAGTAAAGAAAACACACTTTCTTTAAACTTGAGTGTTCTAGTCAGTGAGGCCACTGTTACATTTTCTCAGTAAACTCATCAAAACTCCAAAAGGAAAACTCAGATGTTTAACAGTGCATTTTCCTTGTGGTAGAATGATGGGATTACACACGTCACTCCACCCCCCAGTTTCCCCTCCAAGCACCTTGATATGCTGCAAGCTGCAGCATTTCTGGAGGAAGTTATTTGCCAGCATAAAATGGAGGGACCCTGTAGGCAAATTTCTTCCCTGTTGCTTGGAAGTTTTTGCTTGGATGAAGGAAACCACTGACATGGTGAGATCTCCATGTAGTGTGTGTATGTGTTTTAAGGCTCTGACTGTTGTTTGAACCAAAGCCAGAGAGTATTTTCAATTTGAGAGAAATACAGTGAGAAGGCACTTGCTGGTTGTGTCCCTCTGTGTGTGTAGTGAGCTGGGGCTGACTGAAGCACCTTGGCAGAAAAAGTCCTCTGAGAAGGGTTTGAAATTTAGATTTGTTGCTCTGTGTATATTTTATTTTAATCTATCTCCTTGAGAGGAGGAGTGATGGTTTACCCCTTGAGGACCCCTTGAGCTGGGCATGGTGTAGACTTCTGCTTACTGGTATTATTTAGCTTGGATAGGGGCTATAGGTGACTTAAATGACACTAAATTCTTGTGGCTTGATTTTGTCAGATGAGTAAATACAAATGGAGATAGTGGTTGCTTCCATTCACAGAAAGCAAATCAGAGAACTATTTCTTTCTTATTCAAATAAGATGTTTTTGTGGTTTGTAAATGTATCGTTTTGACAGACTGATTAGTTCCATCTTGATTTCACTTATGGTTTTTGTTAAAAGAAATGTGTAACTTGGACTTGAATTAGCATTCTCCCAAGAAGAGCTATGTCAGGCCATTCCTGCTGACACATCAAGGAGATGGAACTGTAGCAACAAAAAGATCAGTGCCTTTTCCTGACTATGAAACTTGCTTAAAAGTCTGTAAGACAGTGTTTTGAAGTCTTCCTCTACATAATTTTGATAATATTAAAGGAAGATATCTATAGTCTGTCCTTCTTTCAGTGAAAAAAGGGAAGTTTTTAATTTTGCACTGTTCATTTAATCAAATATTTGCAGAAAAATGGTCAGCTTGTAATGCTGTCATTACTTTCTACAGAACGTGTGTCCATTATTGAAACTGAGAAAAAGTGGGCTTAAACCTTGATAGCAGTTCACATCAGACTATCTGCAATTAGCACAGAAGTCCAGAAGACCATTTATTCTGCTAAATGAATGAGAAATGTTCTGTGTAAAAAGCATTTGGCTTCTCTTCCTTGTTCAAATTAAACAAAATACATTTATTGCCAAATTTCCACAGCGACGTCCAAGAAGCATAAAGAAAATCAACAGGGCTAGCGAGGTATAACTGAGTGCAGCATTTGGTCTATAATCTTATGAAAGAAAGGTTGTGCAGCAGAAATGTAATAGTCAGATAGATAAAACAATTTTCAGACACGATGTTTGTGAAACCTACTTTGTTTTTTTTCCTGTTTTTTTGTCTTTATATACTGTATGTGCAAACAGCTTTGGTGGTGAAGACATGAGAGATATCACTTCTGCAAATGCTCTTTGAATCTCAGGGTTGTGTTGTGATGAAAAAGCATAGGTGCTTCTGTATAACAGAACTAAATTGTTTCATTTTTCACCCTTAATTCCAAAAAGTGATGCTTAGTGTTCATGGTGTTGTGTGTGTGAAATTAAGTAAGAATTGGTGTTGCTCTTCCTCCAAAATGGTTTTTAAAAACTGGAGACTTTTTGGTGTTTTTTTTTTTATGTAAAGAGGTTGTAAGCCTGTTGTATTTTAAATGTCTTTCTGAGCTGCAAACAACTCAGAAAAGCTACACCACAGGCACTGGAAGAGCAGCAGAGCCATCAGGGAACTTCTAAATAAGAAAAGACATCCTAAGAGTTAAGTGATTTTTAGCTTGATCCTGTAATGAAATAATTTAAAACCATATCTGGTTAATGAACTCTGTGGCCAGATGGCATAACTGGCCAAGGATGTTGGGAGTGGAAGAGGTTTAAAAACAGACTCCTGGCTGTGATGGCTGTAAGAGCAGTGGAGGGGTCCAAAGCAAACCCCAAACCCCTTTTTCTGCACCCATCACAGGCTGTTGAAAAAGCCATAGGAGTAGGATAAAGTTGTCAACTGTGCATCTTCCTGCCAGTCAGCAACTAAAACACAAATTCCATAATGTAAGGAAAAAAGTTGGGACTAGGCTCCTCCCAAAAAACTGCCTTTTAAAAAAAGGATAATTTTGTTATGGTTACTACTTTTTACCTTGGCAAAGTACACAGGGAATGGGGCTGCTAAAGAGCACATCAACTAAATTAGGATTAATTAGAAGTTCTCCCAGATAGCTGGTGCTTCATCAGCAACAAAGCAGCATGTAAATAAATCTAATTTCTCTTCAAATAAACTCTTCACAAGCTTAATTACAACAGCAACAATATCTCCCCCTAGCCCCCCCCTTTTCATTAGTGGGAGTGCCTCATCATGAGCAGTATCTGGTGAGGGCTATCATGAGCAGGCCAGAGCTGCCCCTCTCACAGGTGTCCTTCGAGGCCAGGAAGAAGTGGAGGAAATTCCAGCCTACCTGGAAGAGCCCAGTTAAGGTAATTCATGAGAAATTTGAGAAGTAGGAAGCACTGATGGAAAAAAAAAAACGAAAAGCAACACCACTATATTCTGGAGAGACTTTGTTAATTACTTAAAGTATTTTGACTATTTGAATTATTTGCCATCTTAATTTCTTCACCTTTATTACTCATTTGCCAGCAAAAATGATTAGCTTTAGGTTTTATCTGTCCTTTTTATTTTTTTTTGCCATCCATCATTCTCATGGCAGATCCAAGGGCTCTTCCAGTTTCTGGTGCTATGTACATACTGTCTCCTGCTCTGACACTTGGGACCTGCTGAATGAGAGGAGAGGCTGAGGGAGACCCAGCTTTAAAGTCATTTTAGCTTTAAGTCTTTTAAATGTCTTCTCACACTTTATTCACCACATAGAGTTAGAAGAAAAAAATGCCGGAAGATAATAGGGAAAAAAGTGTTATCATTGCTGAAAGGATCACCGCACTGGAGGACTAGTGCAGCTCACAGCTTATTGCAGGGATAAATAGCTGAAAACCTTTATCCAGAAATTAGTTATCACAGGGAAAGTGCAAACCTGGGTGCCAGTTTCAGCTGGGTGCAGAAGTGCTCTGCTGAGGGCTCATTCAAAGGGATTAACTTATTTCATTTGGAACTTGATACATTGTCCTCTGTGATTTTTAGGTTTTTTTTTAATATCTAATGCTGTTGAAACCAGTGAATTCCTTATTACACAGTGTCACGTTTCAGCCAATCCTAAATTAATAAATGAGCAGCAGCAGAATAGCATGCAGCACAATTCTAACAGCATGAGCTGCACAGAAGTATATTTCACTTAGCTCCAATTTAAATACTCTGCTTTGCTCGATTTAATTATGTGAAATTACTGAATTAATGGCTTTGTCAAGTGAAACGTGTAGGACTTCAGAGTTTGGTATTAAGGAAATTTAAAAGGAAATCTGAGGTACATTAATTTTTGTGTGTGGGCTTGTTTTAAACACAAACTGAAATTTAACTGAGCCCACAGCCCAAAATCACTCGTTTTAAGCCCAGGGAAGAGAGAAAGAGTAGGAAGTGGCAGGAAACTTCCTGAGCCTTGTTGGCTTGTGGTGATCTCCTGGGTGTATCTGCTGGGCAGGTTTGGTGTGTGTTTGTGCAGCAGGAGCTGGCCAGGGGCACATGGGAGGGAAGACTCTGCAAAATCCAATTGTTCCCTAATAACTTGGCCACGGGTTAAATACCCTTTCCTGTGCTGCATAGTATGATTTTCTTATCTCCTTTCTGGTTGAGAATCTTGTTATAACAGTTGCCTTCTTTCACGTTCATTAACTGAATTCTTTTGCTGTGGTTTGAATCCCTGCACCAAGACATGGTGCCCAGACTGGTGCTTGGTTGTGCAAAGATGCACAACGAGACCTGAGGATAATGTTTCTGAAAGCTTGCAAGCCCTGCTCTTCTGAAGCTCTTTGGACACATAGGTGCCTCACTCCCATTAATTTCCAATTTCATGGGTTTTTACTACAGTCTGTTGCCACTTGTGAGTATTAGCCCCCTAAATCACTTGGGCTAGCTACAGATGTCCCTCCCAGCCATAGCTGGAGCAGTGTAAAGGTACTGCTTTTTTGTTTTCCAGTTTCTGCTCTGTGTGCTGGCAGTGTCCAGCTTGGAGGCTCCCCTCAAGCAGTGGCATGAGCCTCTGCCAGCAGTAACTGGTTGCAGAGACACTTGAACATGCATTTGGGAAAACATGGCATTTTCCTCAGGTGCATTTGAAACACCTTTTTTTTTTTTT